>JAASAO010001441.1:0-61525 GCA_017311375.1 Mytilus coruscus | reverse complement strand
CAGAATCAGAAAGAACGAAAACCAGGCTTTAAAGGTATCTATCAATGGTAGTGATTACAATTGTCTTTTAATAAGCCAATAAAACTTATTAAATAAGACAGAAATACCAGTGAAAAAATGCCACAATTGCATTTTGATACCAATACATAAAGAAGTTATGGCATAATCAGTCATTATCTATAAATGTTGATAACATCTATTATAATCTGACATGCTCCTTTGGTCTCTTGTAAGTTTTCTCATTGGGAATAATACCACATATCCTTTTTTATAGATTACGGAAATAACAGCTTAAATATTAACTCGAGACATTAAGGCATTGACATAAATATTATTATTCTACAACAATTTCAACAGATTTGATTAGAAAGTAGATTGTCTTGCTTCTGTTTAAGTAACTGTTTTCCTTTTCATTGGATACTAGTTCATTGTCGTCATTACAAGCCAGCAACATTTTTTTTTTTATGATTTAGAATCCTCAATAATGAATGATTTACTTTTGTAAATAAATCCTGTACAGAATATGTCAAAGTTTCTATGATTTCATTATCACATGTAGACATGCTAAAATCTCCTTCCACAATTTCCTTGTGTGAAATCCGTTTCCCAACAGCACGCAAATTTTAAATTTGTAAAGATGTTTAAATATATATCAAAATAAGCAACATAGATTCATTTTACCATTTTACATCAAAACATAACAACCTTTAATCTCCTTAGGTTGATGACATAAACATAACTTGGAAGCATTTTTTGCTTGTTTAGAGGACAACCGATATGAGTAACACTTATATAAAGTTTGATCTTATTTCTACGTATCTCGTCGTACTTAATCAGATACCTATTTAGCTTTCTGACGTAAACATAATTTTGTAAGCATCTGATTTTACTTGCTACTAAAATTTGATGATGAAATGTTGTGTTAACATTTTAATGCAAATACTATTCATTCAACACATCTTATGTCAATTAAATATTAATAATATCAAAGACATTTTCGAATTATATACAGTTGGATCACATTTTTCATGTCGTCCTTCTGACTCCATTAATATCATTTGTATTTACATTTTTAAACTGACAGTTCTGAATAAAATTTACGCTGACACTGACTCCTGATAAATTACCTATTCACTGATGAAGATTTATCATCAATATACAGAAAACTGGTAATGATTCTTAATAAATGTACTTACCACTGTTTGAATCCCCATAAAATCAAACATCACTGCTGATGAATGCTCACCACTCAGGGTAAAGTCAAATTAAAATTAACAATACTCCTATGGTAAATTCAATTTAATTCACACACAACTGAAATTGAAATTAACATTCACACTTCACTGATGAAAAATCCTCGTAAATTCACACTTCTCTTATAATAAATTTTCATATATAACACACCATTGGTCATGCTGGTGATGAAACTCAATAAACTAATACCACTGATGTATCAAGTTAAATTCGCACGCAACTGATGATGCATGCTCATAAATTAATTTATTTGTTTATTATCAATCCTTATAAATTCACTCCACTGGTGATGAATTATAATAAAATTCTACTTCTCTGATTATTAATCCTCATTAATTCATTTATAATTGCTGAGGTATCCTGATCCATCCATACATTATTAATTGATACATTTATACACCATCAGGGTGAAGCCCATTTAAAATCACTGACCCTTCATCCGTAAAGTTCTATGATATACACACCACTGATAATCAATCTTCTTAACACACCAACACTGATGATTTTGGTCTCTTGTGGAGAGTTGTATCATTGGCAATCATACCACAGCCTCTTATTTTGTTTTATATACTAGTATATAGAAAGATATATGTCATCATCCTTGTTTTTTTATACATTGCTTCAAAGTTGACCGATACGCTTAGAATTTGACAAAAGACGTGTGAAGTTACAGAATAACGTAATTTGGTAAACAGTGATATTGATGTACAATTTGAATTGATTGATTGATGGTTGCTCAACGTCCGGTGGCAAATATTTCATGCATTTACAGGACGATACAGTGCAATTTGAATTGCTGTGTCTGAAAACACATTTGGTGCAGCTGTCAAGAAAGGTTAAACATTTTGTTAGTTGTGAAAATAAAAATAAAATCAACATCCTGATACAATACACAATCTAAAGATAGGATACTCTGTATGATGTAATCATGTGGGTTGTGTTCGTAGTTAGTCGGACAAACCCTGCAAACTGTATGCAAAATTTCACTCAAATACACCAAGTTCAACATTTTGACGTTCGTGAGAAATTATTAAAGAAAAATGATCCTGAGAATATATATGCACCTCAATATAGGTAAAAATAAATCAGCGCAATATATTTCAAAATGTCAAATTTAGCAACCTGTCATTAAAAAAATTTAAAAATGACAAGATGCGAATCTTTAGTGTATGTACTAAAACCAGGTACAGCATTTAAAAGTTTAAGCTTAAAAACTGTACATAATCCTACGAAATCAGCCGTATAAATCTATACTTGTATACCAAGTGCGGGACGAACAGTCGAAAGGAATATGGTAAAACAATATGATCCCAGTATTTAGCCGAGGGAACACAATTTATATTAGCATATATAATGATGTTCTATTTTATAAATTATTATAAATTATTTGGTGACAAAATATCTTTTTTGTATAAGCAGTTCATAGTGGGATGGTAATTGGAAGATCTCGAATATAGCAAGCTAACATGTACGTCATTTGGTCTTTGATGGAAAGTTGTTTAATTGGCAATCATTTCACATCTCCTTGGTGAGAATTTTTCAAGACTAACTAATACGTACTAGGAGACTGAACTATGTTGCTGTTATAGCTTAAATCTGACTATTGTTGTGAACATATGATGATATAATTTGATTTATTTAAAATTATACTAAATATACTTATTAACTTTCATATTCAAGAGACCAACGAATCTTTACTAAAACTACTGTAACAGATTAGCAGTAAAATAATACTTCCATTTTCAATTGTATTGTCCATCCTGCATTAGTCATGTGTTATCTATATGTCTTTGGTTTTGATTGTCGTTAATTGGCCGGTTGCTGTGTATATCCCACATTTCCATTTATGCAAATAAAAATAGTAACCCTTTTAATTTACATAAACACTTGTATACTTGTTAGATAAACTTCTTATAAGACTGTGAATACTCTCGGGCTTTTCCCGACGCCTATGTGACCAATATGCCCCCCACAAAAAGGCACCTTTGCTAATCGTCTGTGAGTCGTTTTGTCTCCCCACTTTGTGAAAAGGTGCGTGTTTTACCAGCTGTACCAGGCCTGTTCATTATGTCTAACTAAAACACCAAAACACACCCATCTCCGAAGACCAAAGTGCAAATTAGTATGAAATCTAAATTCAAAATGATTTTAAGATTTCGTTTGATTTTTGTCCCCCGCGCGACGCGTTGATTGGGATATAGAAATACCGGGCGTCCGTTCTTCCGTCTGGTCTTGTTAGCTCTGTAACTTGTACAATTATTGCCAGATTTTTATAAAACTTATATATCAGGTAAATATCAGCCTTGTTGCTGACAAGTTTCAAAAATCAGTGCCGACACACTGCTTATTGCATTGAGTAAAAACAAAAGCCACCCAAAGACAAACACCAGTTTAAAAGTATACAACATAAACATGAGGATGTCAGAATGTGACAGTAAACTGCATTTATTTTACATTTATTAATGACTTGCTATTTTTATTACCGGATTTCCAGTCCCGTTATTGGTTTATTGTTTTACTGCGGACGAGCGGGCGGGCTGCTCCAGTCGTTTCCGTGCGATGACTTATGAACATTTCATCCAAAGGTTTTCAAAATTTAATTTGAATTTCACAGTCAGGAAAATCCTTTATTTACATACAAGTGACACATTTACCACCTATTAAGGGATAGCTGATTCATGCTCTTTCTTTATTTTATTATTAGACATTTTCTATTGTAAACATAAACATTCTGATAAAATACATGTATGTGCATACTCTTGTATTTTCAAATTATAGGATCATGCAAAACACACGCCTTGGCTCAAGTTATATTGAAATAATTCATTTGTATTTTCTTGTTTAAAATGAAAAAAAAGATCACAAATAAGCAGAAGCTAAACTAACATTTTTACAAGTCCACACCAAGATTGGTAGACTTAAGCTTGGGTTGAGAAAACGTACCGTGTTTATCGATTTGATCTTATTTATTCTAGTTTAGAGTTCGTCTGAATGGCATTGTTGTTTTCATATTTTGGAGTACAAAAGGTAAAGCTGCTTACAATTAAGTACAGTGCTATTATAATAGTGCATTTCTTCCTACACCTGAGATTCATGTAGTATTTGCAACTGGACGTTTACACAAATCAATCCATCAACCCATGTATTATGTGTCTATAAGATGTAAAAAAAATGTCAATTTACTGTTACAATTCATCGTCTTAGTTTCTGTTCTGATACAAGCATATTGTAAACTCTGCTGTAAGGAAAGTTATGAACATTTTAAAGCATGTGTGTTTTGTTATGCAAGCAAGATCTTTAAAAAAAAAAAAAAAATCCCCATTACTGTTTTTAATATTTTCCATGGTTCTGGAGTAAAGCTTTGGGGATTTCCTTATTTATTCAAATAGAAAAAAAATCATCGGTCCGACATTTAAAAGCACCCTTCCGTATTTTAATATCATTAGTTATATCTTCAATCAGTTCTGTTTTGAATCGGGAAGAACAATATCTACTTCAATTCAAATATATGGATTTATATTTTCCGTAAATGCGAAATAATCAACACATCTTACTAGGGTCTGGATGGGGTCTTTCATATCTGTATTCTATGATAATTTAGGTCATATTTCTCTATTTTTTTATATTATATGTCCAGTGTCATGATTATTTTATATTCTGTATATATTAGACGCTTTTTATCTGAGTTTTTGGGAGTAAATTATTTTTCTGTTTTCTTCTTTGAGCTCTAATAACGACCCTCATTTACGTTTGATGTGCATGCGAGATATAAACTGCAGTCTCGCAAAGCTATACCTGTGTAAAGACAACTTAACAGTATCAATGATTCATATAATAACTATGACGTAAATAAAATGCATTTTTACGTACATGAATACATCCGACAAATGTTTGCAAAATAAGCAAATATTTGTCAGCATTTACTTTGGTTGTAAAGGTTTTATAAACTGCGGTCTCTGAAACCTTTGCATACCTGTGTAAAGATATGTTGCAAATATCAATATTTAGCAAAATAATTATAATACTGGAAAGTATTAGTTAATGAAATACATTTCTTTACAAACATGAACGATATCGACAAACGTTTGCAAATATAACACAAACATTTGACAGCATTTACATTGGTTATAAATCGCGGTCTCTCAAAACTTTGCATACGTCTGTAAAGATAAGTTGCAAATATCGATATTTATCAAAATAACTATGATAATGGAAAGTATTAGTAAATAAAATACATGTCTTTACATACATAAACTATATTGACAAACGCTTGCAAATGTAACACAAACATTTGACAGCATTTACTGTGGCTGTAAATGTTTTATAAACCGCGATCTCTCAAAACGTTGCAAACGTCTGTAAAGATAAGTTGCAAATATCGATATTTATCAAAATATTTATGATGACGAAAAGTATTAGTAAATAAATACACTTCTTTACATACATAGACGATATCGACAAACGTTTGCAAATATAACACAAACATTTGACAGCATCTACATTGGTTGTAAATGTTTTATAAACCGCGGTCTCTCAAAACGGCCCACACCTCTGTAAAACAGTTATGCAGATTTTAAACTGTGCATACATTTCCTATCCTTGAAAGTGCACGCAAATCTAAGGCCTATCTTTACATATCTTTGGAATATGAATAAAGCTATGGAAATAAAATAAATATCTTTGGCATATTTTTAGGACGTCTCAAATAATGCAAAAGGAATAATACATTTACATATACATAAGTAGGTCCGCAAACATATCTGACAGAAAAGAAGTTACATTTGTCAAACATGTACATGATTGGCGAAATTGTTGTTAATCTGCCTTTTCCTGTAGTGTTAATTACATTTTAAAACGAATGTAATAGAAATGTAATAAAATACTTTGACATGTAATTGACCCCAGGTCTAATTAAAATCATATATATTTAGATCCTATTTTTACGTATCTCATCGTACTTAATCAGACAAATAGGACCTACTAAGAGGCAATGCCATAGATCACCAGTAAGTAGTGTTCAGCGAAAAAAAAACATGACTTGGTTAAAAATATTTTTTACCAAATTAGTATAACATGCTGACTGGGTATATATATAATTTTCTTTTGCAATTGTTTGTGAATTTGACATTTTTTTAATATTTTCAGTATAAAAGTTCCAACGGCAAATTTTCAATGCAATGTATGGAAAAAGGCCAGTTTGTATCAGTTTTTAATTATGTATCACCGAAAGAGAACAACACTTATGACTATACTACCTATAAGGAAGTCTAGTACCATATAAGTCTACAAAAATGTTGGTATCTCTTTTAATTTTTGCATAACAGAAGGTAAAAAAATGAAAAAAAAAATGGTAAAATTAGTAAGATATGAGAAAAACTATTCTTTGGCAAACTGAAATAATATTAAATTAATTTGATTGCAAAATACTATTTTTTAATGTCTATTGTTGTTGGAACACAGCCTGTTCACCCTTTGACATACACCTTCAACATTTATTATATAGACGCAGCACCTCAAGATAATGTGTTGAATCCTATAGAGAATAACCTCTAAACTTGACATTTACTATTCAAGTTCAACTTTAAATTCAGAAATTATTGAGTGCATTTATATTTATGATTGTTGAACAATTCACAAATATACCAGTTTAATTATTGCCATTTCAGGAAGAGGGACGAAAGATACCAGAAATGTTCTCAATAATGAAAACATTGCAAACCTTTCTGAATTTACAGTATGTTCTTGATTGCCTTGGCAAGACTGTTCAGTGCAACTAAAATGTATATCCTCAGATCATGCCGCGCCCTCTAATAAAATTAATCAGTAAATATATATAAAATGATACAGATGTCCTTCCTTTAACTATAGATCTTGTCCATGCACAGGGGTTCGTGTTTTGGGGCGTAACATATATCAGCCGACTGGTATGCGTCCTATATTGTCCGCTATAAACACAATGTAGAACGCATACCAGTCGACTGGCATATATTTCCAGTATAAAACATTAATGAGACGAGCCCTGTGGTCCATAGTTAGAGGAGATGGAAATTAAAGACCCTTTATCAAGAGCATCTTTAATATAGAGCACTGCCACAAATGTTCATTCCTAAACCTGTTTTACCTAATCATTAGACAGATTGATACACATTGTGGATGTTTATAACTTTCCTTCTGTATTGTTATGAATTACGCCCAATAAGGACACATGTTGAAACACCGATTTTTCCCCAGACATGTTTAATGCATACTTTTGTTTAAAACTCTTGACAGATTTGTTATCTTTTAAAATTGACTTAAATGATATAACCATATGGTCTAAATTAAATTCTTCTTCTGTGTCTAATCCTTATTGAAATGCATTGGTGGGATAGTGCAAAACTGTCATACTAAAACATACGTATTTACATTTTAGTATATGATGTTCTTATTGCTATTATCTGTCATGATAGCAGGTTCTTCTAACCTCTGGAGCTAGAAACACTAAAATCAGCAACACTTGGACCATATACAAATAAGATTGTGACTACATCAGATTGTTGTCATATGTCACAATGTCCCTGATTTCCTGTAGAAAAACTGTTGTTGTGAAAATGGCACAAAGATAACTGTGGAAGATAACTGTCTCAGTGGCAATCATATAATATCTCCTATTTGATAAGATTGATAACTGGGGAACACAAAATGTGACAAATACTTGGTTTCAGTTTGAATATTATAACTATGTGTTTATTTCATCAAAAAAAGTACTATAAAAATTACCAACGACACACCAAATTGATATTGTTTGTCATTTTCTTTGCTGGACATATGTTTAAAGAAAATCCCAAATGTTTTAGTTTCAATAATATCATATTCTTTTATTTTATCAATATAATTTAGAACAATACAAAAGAAAGTACTATATAAAATTACCATTGACACACCAAATTGTTATATTATTTGTCATTTCATTTGCTGGATAAATGTTTAAAGATAAAGGTTTTTGTCATTTTTTTGTCTTCTAAAATTTAAATATTAACATTTACATTTTCCAATACCCTTTAACAATTTAGAAATTTGAAATTTTATCACAAAATAAACAACATTTTATAAATTATCATTTGTCAACCCTGCTTCAAACTTTGGCATTTCAATTGCTTCAAAAATAAAGTTTTTAAGGAACCAAATAATTACCGGTACATATGATATTTGATCGTTCCTACTTATTTGTTTGCCTTAAACAAAACTTATTACTAAAAGGTACAAATATGTACAAAACTAACATGAACAATTATAATATTTACATGTACATACAAATTATAACACGAGTGAAGTTATACAAACCGAAACTAGAGAGATATTCAAATGTTCCATTTATCACTTTGAGGGTCCTAAATTGGTAACAGTTTGATGCATTTTTTTCCAATTTGTTAAGTCATCCTGGTGATCTAAAATAAAAGAAATTTTTCGCTATCAATGTCTACACAAGTATTTTGTTGAAAGACCTTTTCAAGAATTTTGAATAAGATCAATTTAAATGTAATGTAAAACATGACTACAATACACATGTATTTCAAGTTAGATTTTATTTTTGCAGGACTCATATATGAGGAGATTGAAACTCTTCTGGAATACACATTGTCATTTATGTTTGCGTGTGTGCTATCTTTGATTTGTATACGCCCTTTTACAGAACATTATAATGGTAAACGATTGTCCGACCATCTGTCCGTCCATCGTCAAAACTTTGGATAATTACTCAACGACACTTTCTCCAATGTGCATGCAACTTTGTTACATTGTTAATATCTATTGACGTAAGCTCCATTTAGATTTTGATAAAGTTTACGAGTTCTAGGATGTTATTGATAAAAAGTAGATGATTTTCCAGTTTTCTGACCCAAAAATGCTTTGAAGAAATTTTTGGTAAATTGTTTATATATATTTCTGTGATAGCATCATCTTAGTCAATTTCAACTGATGTATCATCAACGAGTTAAAAGATGAATAAAATGTTATCAGTTTTTTTCGGAATTTTAATTTGGAATATTGCATTTAAAATTAAATATCAAAATGTTCTTAGCATAAAACACATGGAAAATATATATGATGATATATTGACATCTTATTATATTTTCATTCACTATTTAACTAAAGAACTTGTAGAACATGAGAGAAACATTAAAATGTACAACTGTATTGTATGTAATGAACTTATGTCTTCTTTTTTAAATACATCTATCTATTGTATGATCCAGATCTTCTAAACTGTCCTTACTTATTACTTGTTGTTTTGAGAAATTTTGGTCTTGTAGCGACAAGTTCCGCAAGTCTAACTGTAGACCTCTGTAAGAATTGATTGATTGATAGTGATTAAGGCCCGCGCCAGCACTATTGATCATGAAGGGACATAACTCATTCAATGAGCCATGAGCATCTTTCATTTTCATAGCATTTTAATATTTTCTGTTTCAATGTTTTATATAATTGTTTTCTACGTTTTGGATAGTCACATTTTTTGTTTAAGTAAGATTAGAATAGATGATAAGGAAAGTAATGATTAAAATCCTTTAAGAACTCCCCTAAGAAATGGATGGATAATCTCAATACCAATAAATGTACACCGCATGTGTTTTGTAAGAAGCTATAGGTTCATGAAGCATTACACAATTGAGGACAACAATAAAATTGACCCTCATAATTTTAAACACTTCTCTTTGCTTTCTAACAACTATAGTTTACTGTACATGTTTGTGTCAATAATTTAAACACTATCAAACCATTATCTTGACATTGCTAGATTTGATTTCCGATAGTTAAAATGGTGCTACAGTTCTTAATTGATAATCAATGGCAACACAAAGGGACACCAACATGGCACTTGTTTCCTTAAAATCTGTTCAAAATTAGAATATAAGCATGATGAGTTAAGTTGTACATGTACATTTTGTACCTTTACTGGAACCAGAAAACTTTGACATTTATACATCAAGTGATCAAATACAAATCAGTTGCTTTTCAACTCATTTTTATATAACATTTAATGAAAAGTGTGTGTGAAAAGAAACGTTTGTAATCATTACAATAAGTTTTGGGTCCTTTGTCTGGTATGGATATGAAAATACAGGCTGTCAAACAGAAACTACTCATAACAAACATACATAAAACGATCTTGATGATCATAAAACACACTTGGAAGACGGCAATATATACATGTATTATGATTATCTATCTAAACATAATTGCATTGCACACTGCCTTTCATGATCATATTTGAACATAAACCGGTCAGAGAGACCAAAATGGAAATGTATGATTCCTATTTGGATCAGTTTATCTCAGAAATAAGTTTAATCTTTAGAATGTCTCGTTTGCTTCACTTCACTGATACGAATCTTCATTCTTTTACACTTCACTGATATGAAAATTCATAAATTCTCACTTCTCTGATGATCCATTCACACTTCTCTGATAATGAATCCTCTCAATCCACATACTACTGACTAGGATCCGGATAAATTCGCACAACACTGATTATGAATGCAGATATAGTAACATTTCACTGATTGTGCATCATTATAAATTCAAACACCGCAGATGATGAACTTTTGATAAATTCAGACTTCACTGATGGTGAATCCTATTAAATTCCACTTCATTGATTGCAAATCTCAATAGTTTACACAATACTGATTATAATCCTTTATAAATTCACAATACGGATGGTGAACTGTTTTAATTCACACACCCCGATAATGAATCCTTACTAATTTACACATCAAACAGATGAATCCTCGTTACTTCACACAATAATAATTATGAAACTGTATTATTTCAGAACTGATTACGAATCATCTTAGATTCCCACACCGACAATGATGAACCTCTACAAATCCAAACATCCCTGAAGAGAAACCCTGTTAAAATCACACATCACTGATTACAAACATCTCTGAATTAACATTATGTGCTTGCTTGACCATTTCATTGCAACTAAAATGTGTACCTTCAGAGCATGCCCCGTCTCCTAATAAAGTTAATCAGTAAATATCTCAAAAATGGTACAGATCTCCTTCCTTTAACCATTCATAGTCTTATTTGCCTTGATAAAACCTGTCTCGTTCAACATAGTTGTGTCCCTTCGTGACATGTCTCGCTCGATTTAAATCATAAATAGCTTAAAGATCTTGAAAACTATTTACACCCTCAACTCTAAACTGTATATATTATCAATTGCCATGACAATTCTGTTTCAGTATGCAAATAATTTCCTTGGTTTGAAGTCATGCCCTGCTCTTCATCTCATTAATTATATCAAAATGTGTTAAGATCCCTCCTCGTAACATGATCGAACTCCTGTGGGCCACTGTGGGAGGGAGCGAGAAATGTCAAACCTTTGACCAAGGGCTACTTTAGTTAAGAGCACTTACACCAATGTGTTTAAGTCTTAATATTATAATTATTTGTTTATTTAATCAATAGAAATTTGAACAAACAAAAGGAAGTACTATACAAAATTACAAGTACACACAAATTGACATATAGTGTGTCATTTTTTTTTTTTTTGGCTGGACATATTTTTAAGGAAAAACCTTATTTTTTTTTTTTTTTTCATTTTTTTTTCTTCTATTAGTTTTAAATATATATTGTTCCATTTTCAAATACATTTTGAAAATTTTGAACTTTAACACCAAATATACATCATTTTATGAATAAAAATATAAATCTTGCTTCAAACTTTGGCATTTTAATTGCTCCAAAATCTAGTGTGTAAGGAAACAAATGATTACCGGTAAATATGATATTTTGTACGTTCCTACTTTTGTTTGCCTTAAAAATAATAACACAAGTCAAGTTATACAAACCATAATTTGAAAAATATTGAAATGTTATTGGTCATTTTGATAGTCCTAAATTGGTTACAGTTTTATTCGGTTTTTTTCATCGTCTTCAGTAACCTGAAATAAAAAAGATAAGGTATCCATGTATACAAACGTATTTTACTGAAGAACCTTTTCACAAACTTTGAATAAGATCATTTTTTTGTTTGTTTGTAAAACATGACTACAATACACATGTATTTCAAATTCCATCCTATTTTGCGGGACTCATGTTAGGGATAGTAAGAAAATAATTAAAACAGTTGTACAAAAATATTGTCAGCATTAAGTTAGGATCTGCTTACCCTTCCGAGCACCTGAGATCACCCCAGTATTTGGTGGGGTTCGTGTTGTAGTCTTTAGTTTTCTATGTTGTGTCATCTGTACTATTGTTTGTCTGTTTGCCTTTTTATTTGTGGCCATGGCTTTGCCAGTTTGTTTTCGATCTATGAGTTTGAATGTCCCTCTGGTATCTTTCGTCCCTCTTTTAGAGATTATTTTTCCATTAAAAATCACTTGATATTGTTTAATTCGAACAAGAAATGAAAGGTACGGAGCAATTTTGAGATGAACCAAGTAAAGGCATTTTGGGATTATTTTGTCGATTTGACAGATGTCCAACTGTAGGATATTTTACAAGTATACTATTTTTCAAACTAGGTCATATATAGAACATTGTTTTTGCACGTGGCTAGATAGATACCCAAAATTCTGAAGTTTCTCGGAAGAAACATTTATGATGAATTCAATCTGAAGTCTCAAAAGTTAAACTTTTCCTTTTTTTCCAAAAAATATACACTTTTAGACATGCAAAATTGACATTTTTTGATAATAAAGCCATCTTTTACATGATTTCCTTTGCATCAAATTATATAAAGATTTTTGTTGTTGTTTTCACTTAAAATTGAATAAAATTGTTCTCATTTTATAGGTAAATCTATGAAATTTTACTTTTTCAAAATTTTGAATTGAATTAATTTGATCTTTCATATGATATTATTTTGAATATCTTGTGAATACGAAATGAATTTATAACTGTAGAAATAAGTATATTTTTGTTTTCTTTGTTACCATGGCCACCAATTTAATGAAAAAGTAAAAGTAATAATTGAAAATTCATATTTTCCTGGACAGCAATATTTATTCATTAATATTCTACAAGTTTTAAGATACGTATGACACGTTGACTCGATTGCATTGAATGCTTCAAAATCAGAAAGAAAGAAAACAAGGCATCAAAAGTATCAATGGTAGTGGATACAATTGTCTTTTAATAAGCCAATAAAACTTTTATATAAGACAGAAATACCAGTGAAAAATGCTATAATTGAATTTGAATACCAATAAATAAAGAAGTTATGGCATAATCAGTCGATATCTATGAATATTGATAACATCTATGATAATCTGACATGCTCCTTTGGTCTCTTGTAAGTTTTCTCATTGGGAATATTACCACATCTCCTCCTTTTATAGATTACAGAAATAACAGCTTAAATATTAAATCGAGACATTAAGGCATTGAAATAGATATTATTCTTCAACAATTTCAAAGATTTCTTTTGATTAGAAAGCAGATTGTCTTGTTTCTGTTTGAGCAACTAAAATGGATAATGGAAATGAGGAATGTGTCAAAGAGACAACAACCTGATCAATGAGCAGAAAACAGCAGATGGCCACCAATGGGTCTTCAACACAACGAGAAAATCCCGCAACCGGGGCGTGCTTCAATTGGCCCTAAACAAAAATATGTACTAGTCCGGTGATAAAGGACGTCATACTAAACTCAAAACATATAAATGAACTAAAATTAAAAATCATAGAAGACTAAAAGTCCAGGGCTCCTGACTTTGTACAGGTGCAAAAATGCGGCGGGGTTAAAATGTTTTGTGAGATCTCAACCCTCCCTATACCTCTAGCCAATGTAGAAAAAGCAAACACACAGCAATACTGTTTCCTTCTTTCATTGGATACTAGTTCATTGTCGTCATAACAAACCAACAACAAATTGTTTTATGATTTAGAATCCTCAATAATGAATGATTTACTTTGGTAAATAATCTTGTACAGAATTTGTCAAAGTTTCTATGATTTCATTATCACCTGTAGACATGCTACAATCTCCTTCTACAATTTCCTTGTTAGGAAGTACGTTTCTAAACAGCACACACTGTTTAATCATATTAGGATGTTTAAATATGTATCAAAATGTGCAACATAAGTTCATTTGTACCATGTTTACATCAAAACATGACAACCTTTAACGGTTTAAATCGAAGAGCATCATGTTTAGTATGCCTAAATATATTTGAAAACAAACTACCATTTTCAGACGATTTAATGCATACGATAATTAACATATGCACAGATACCTGAGATGTTATGATCATTTCATGATGTACTCATCGTCATCTTTTAGAAAATGTACTATTTTTGATTGTAGACTGTTTTGACGAGAAAATAATATCGGACATTAACTGAAAACTCAATTTTCCAACATGACCTCTTTAGGTGTATGACATAAACATAATTGTGTAAGCATGTTGTTTGCTTGTTTAGAGGACAACAATTCTATAAAGTTTGATCTTATTTCTACGTATCTCATCGTACTTAATCAGATACCTATTTAGCTTTCTGACGTAAACTTAATTTCGTAAGCACCTGATTTTACTTGCTACTAAGAATTTGATGATGACATGTTATGTTAACATTTTAATGCAAATAATATTAATTGAACACATCTTATGTCAATTATATGTTAATAATATCAAACACATTTTAGAATTATATAGAGTTGGATCACATTTTTCATGTCGTCCTTCTGTATCCATTGATATCATTTTATTTACATTTCTTTTTTTTTTTAAATGACAGTTCTGAATAAAGTTTACGCTGACACTGACTTCTGATCAAATCCAAATTCACTGATGAAGAATCCTCATAAATATGCACACAACTGGTAATGATTCTTTATAAATGTACTTCATTGCTGATGAATGCCACATACATTCACTCACCACTCGGGGTAAAGTCAAATTAAAATTAACAATACTCCTATGGTAAAGTCAATTTAATTCACACATAACTGAAATCGAAATTAACATTCACACTTCACTGAAGAAACATCCTCTTAAATTCACACTTCTCTTATAATAAATCATCATATATAATACACCATATGTCTTGCTGATGGTGAACCTCAATTAACTAACACCACTGATGTATCATGTTAAATTCACACGCAACTGATGATGCGTGCTGATCAATAATGTATTTTTATTATCAATCCTCATAAATTCAAACTCCACTGATGATGAATTATAATAAAATTCTACCTGACTGATTAATTAATCCTCCTTAATTCATTCACAATTGCTGAGGCATCTTGATCCATCCATACATCATTAATTGATACATTTATACAACATATCAGGGTGAAGCCCATTTAAATTAACTGACCCTTTAACAGTAAAGTTCTATGATATACACACCACTGATAATCAATCTTCTTAACACACAAATACTGATGATTCCTCCTTAATTCACGTACAGCTGATTGTGGAGCCTATTTGATTTCACAGACCCCGAAGGTGAATTCCGATCAAATTCAAGGAATGTCATCACTAATTATGAACACTACTCAATCAATTAACAATTGATAAATCCTGATAAACTCACACACTACTAACTACTAATCGTCATGAATTCATACGTTTTTATTGATAAACTCACACAACGCATACAATGCATCTTCGTCAATTCACAATTCGACAATGGCATATCTTGATGAATTAACACATCACTGATGATGAATCCGCATACATTCACTCTTCACTGATATGAATCTTCATTCTTTCACACTTCACTGATGATGAATCAAGATACATTCTCACTTCACTGATGATGAATTCACACTTTGCTGATGGTGAATCCTCACCAATTCACAGACTACTGACGAGGGTCAGGATACATTCACACTTCACTGATGATGAATCCTCACCAATTCACAAACTACTGACGAGGATCCGCATAATCCACACTTCGCTGATGATGAATCCTCACCACTTGACTGACTACTTAAAAGGATCCGGATAAATTCACACAACACTGATTATGAATGCAGATCAGATAAAATTTCACTGAATTTGAATTTTGATAAATTCATACTTCACTGAGGATGAGTCCTAATCAATTCGCACTTTTTGATGTCGAAACTCATTTGTGTACACACCAGTGATTATAATTCCTCATGAATTTACCTCATGGATGGTGAACCTTTTACATTCACACACCACATATGGTGAATCCTTATTAATTTCAACATTACAGATTATGAATCCTCATTACTTCACACAACATTAATTATGAAACTGTATCAATTCAGAACTGATCACGAATCATAGATTCACACACCGACAACGATTAACCCTGTCAATCCAAGCATCCCTGAAGATAAACCCTGTTAAAACAACACATTACTGATTGCAAACATTTCTGAATTAACAGTATGTTCTTGCTTGCCATGACAAGACCAAATTAATGCATCTAAATATCTGTACCTGCAGATCATGCCCTTCCCTATTAAAGTATATCAGTTAATTTCTCTAAAATGGTAGAGATATCCTCCGTTAACCATTCATAGTCTTATTGGCCTTGATAAAACCTTTCTAGTTCACCATAGTTTTGTCCCTCAGTGACATGCTTTGCTCCATTTATATCATGTATTGTCAAACTTAAAAGATTTTGGAAACTAGTCACATCCTCAACTCTAAACTGTATATATTCTTAATTGCCATCACAATGCTATTTCATTACGCAATTGATTTCTTTTGCTTGTAGTCATGCCCTGCCCTTCATGATGTTATATCAGAATTTGTTTAGATCCCCACCTCTTAGCCTTATATATTTTGAACTGACATGTGCCATGACCATAGATCTTGTCTATACACAGGGCCTCGTATCACAGATGTTTTGGGGCGGAGATATATGCCAGTCAAATGGTATGCGTTCTACATTGTCCGCTATAACCACAATGTAGAATGCAAACCAATCGACTGCATATATATCCACCTTAAGAATATCTATAATACGAGCCACTATGGTCCATTGTGGGCGGGAGATGGAAATTGCACACCTTTTACCAAGGGCAACTTTAGATAGAGCATTGACATTAAAGTGTTCATTTATAAACCAGTGTATACCTAATCATTAGACAGATTGATACACATCGCGGAACATTATAACTTTGAACTGTGTTGTTATGAATTAGGCCAAATAAGGACACATGTTGAAACGCAGATTTTCCCAAGACATGTATAATGCATACTTTTTGTTTAATTCTTGACAGTTTTTTTAATTTTTTTATAATTGATTTTAATGGCATTTAAATGTCATGATCTAAATTAAAATTAATTTCATTTGCCTTTACCTCATTAGTGTGTATGGGTGAGAGTGCATCTCAAGAAAAAATAAAACAGCCATTCTAATACATAAGTATATACGATTTTGTTTTACAATTTAGTCATAAATGATGTACTTGATGGCGGGAAGTTCTAAAATTATCTAGCCATTAATCTCCTGGACAATAGTTGTTAACGTCTCTGGTGGTGGATCATACCATATCGTCTTATTTTTATTAGACATTTTCGAAAAGTCGTCTACAAGGACATTTATACCGACACCAATACCTACACTGAGTAAAAAATAGAGGGACCGTATCAAAATTTCAAAATACACTAAATGAATTTAATTTAAAATTTATAACTATATTAACGAGGTAAATTATATTTATAAACGCATATATTTTAATATGGTGACCCTGCAAATAGGATGGATAACCCATAGAAAAATACTCCCGTCGTAAAACTTTGTTTGACTCAGCAGAGGTAGAAAAAATATAAATTCATTATTTGTTAGTTGATTTTCTATAATTTTTAATTCTAAATCTGAGCTAGAAACACAAAGTGCTTTCATCAGTTTTGGAATTCTTTTAGTGATGATTTGTGATATTCCAACTGTTTTCTTCTATTTGTCGAATTATATTGATTGGTCTTTTTCAAGCAGTAAAGTTAACTACATTTCATGTAGTTTTTGGGGTAAATTAACCAGAATGGGTATTCATCTTATCAAAAGAGAAAATCGGGTACACCTTATTACGTTCAAGCGTGTATGAGTTGACTCTTTTGTCCTGAATACTTAGAAAGCAAACATATTGATACATCAGTCTCGCTTCAGATCCATTATTTTTTTTTTTATATATCTAGGCTACATTTGGATATAATAACATTACACATTCACAGTACCAAAACAAGAAATATATGGGTCAAGTGAAATACCTTTCCAATGTGGCATAACAACAGAGTAGGTGTGTTTTAATAAAACAAGAAAAGCTTCGTCTAAACTCGAAGACTAGTGTATTTCTTAATTGTATTTTGTTTTAATTTCGTTCACTCATTTTTTAGTGAAAAATTTAGGCATATTAATTATTTTATTGATGAAATGTATAAAAAAAGTGGGACAAATGTTGTTCACTAACTCCTTCTTTGCGTTATACAAAAAGTCCATGACTTTATAAGTGGATCTTTAAAATGCATAACTAAAAAAAAAGAAAAAAGAAATTGTGTATGTGTAATCTAGGTTAATTATTCTTCAACCTCTGCAAATGTTTAGTCTGCCCTGACACATAATACTTAAATAGAATGTTTTTAATGTTTTTATTAACTTTCAAAATTCCCCCTGACAAGCAACCAGACAATAGCTTTTAGTTGACAAAAGGCCTAAAAGTACATGAGATGCTTTATAGCTTGTATATACATTTGTTTTTGAAAACACAACTGTCATGTAAGGATCGTAATTATACCAAGTGGATACATTTATCGCTTTTCAAGGGCTAAGTTGACAGCGTGGGTCATCCCTACAATGGCTTCCATTTTCACGATTGAAAACATTTATTGGCGCTATTGAGAGATGATTTTTACGAAGTAGAATCCTGACTTTCTGTGGAAAGTTCTACTAATTTACACAAAGCCTTCCCCCTTTTTTAAAAATCATAATATAAAGATCGGTCAATTCTCAACTTCTAAGCAGAGCCAATGAATCAACAAATCATTAAAAATATTTTTTATACAGTATTTAAAGTGTAAATTATATATATATATATATATTTTTTTTTTAAATGCCTGTGCTCATTGTACACCTTGAGACGACCCCACCTAAAAAGGTTACCTGTCGTCCCAAGCATAAGTGTAAGCGTCAGTGTCGATAAGGTTTCGAAAATGTCTAGTATATGCCATGATAGCATGTTCTTCTAGACCTTTGGAACCAAAAGCACTTATTATTTTCAACACTTGTACCATATAAAAATGTGGATAAAGCAGATTGTTCCTATTTGTCACAATCAACCTATTCACTATAAAAAATTACTGTTTTGAAAATGGCAAAAATACAACTGTAGTTGATAGCTGTCTCACTGGCAATCATATCACATCTCCTTATTTCATAAGATGGATAACTGGTAAACATAAAATGTGACAAATACTTGGCTTCAGTCTGAATATTATAACTATTTGATTATTTGATCAATAGAATTTAGAACAAACAAAAACAGTACTATACATATTTACCAAGTACACACCAACTTGATATAGTTTGTATTTTTTTGTATTTTTTTTTTTTTTTTTTTGCTGAACATATGTCTAAAGAAAAATCCTTTGATTAGATTTTAAATATAGTTTTTTTTTCCATTTTCCAATACCCAATACCCATGAACTGTTTATAATTTCGATATTTTAACATTAAATATGCAACATTTTATAAATTATAAAATATAAACCCTGCTTCATACTTTGGCATTTTAATTGCTCCAAAAATATGTTTTCAAGGTAACAAATAATTAACGGTACATATAATATTTGATCGTTCCTGTTTTGTTTGCCTTTGGAATATATTACTATAAGGTATGTACAGAATTATCCTGAAAAGTTAACTTGTACATAAGAAGTATAAAGCCAGTTAAACAAAACATAACTTGAAAGATATTGAAATGCACCATTGGTCACTTTGAGGGTCCTAAACTGGATACAGTTTGATGCGTTTTTTTTTTTTTTTTCATCTTGTTCAGTCATCTGAAATACAAGAAATTTTAAACCATAAATGTATACACAAGTATTTTGCTGAAAGACCATTTCAAGAATTTTGAATAAGATTAGTTCGAATTTTATGTAAAACAAAACTACAATACACATATATTTCAAGTTCGATCTTTTTTTCAGGACTCATATAGGAGAAGATTGAAACCCTTCTTGCATGTCTGGCATACACATATCTTTTGTGTGCTATCTTTGATTTGTATACGCCCTTTACAGAACGTATTATGGTATACCACTGTCCGACCATATTTCCGTCCGTCGGCAACACTTCAAACAATAACTCAAAGACGCGTTCTCCAATTTACATGACACTTTGATGAATTGTCTCGTCCCTTTTCTAAAAAAAATCATCGGAAGATACCAAAACCTTGTTGATAAATATTCCATATCAACTTCACAAATAATACACGATGGTCTTGATGTATAGATTATAGTTACTGACGATGTTTATCATCTTAATTACGTGTTATAGTGTTCTTTTATTTGTTTTTGTAAATTATTAACGTTTACTGTTTGGTCTATTTTTAGTAATATCATTAAGACGTGAATTGGTACTTGTACATCCCGCCATTGTGTTGATGTGCAGTTGTCATTTGTTGTATTCTTGTGTTTCAATGTTGCGTATGTGACTTGTCTAAATGTCATTTTGTTTTTCTTTATTAACATGTTTGTTTGTTTCTATGGTGATTGAGATTTCAACACGATGTTGACAAGTCAGGAGTATGACAGTTGTTTTCCATTCGTTTGATGTGTTTGAGCTTTTGATTTTGCCAATTGTAAGGGACTTTTGAATTTTCCTTGGAGTTCGGTATTTTTGTTGTTTTACTTTTTACATATGTTTTTTGACATACGTTCCTTTATAATTGAAAAACAAACAATGATTTTACTTTTGGAGTATTGGAAATTTATTCATAAAAGGGTGGGATTTTCCAGTTTTCGGACAATAACCAAAACATGCTTTGAGCAGTTTCCATAAAACTGTGGTGACTAAATCTATTGAAATGATTTTTTTTTTTTCATAAATTTATTTGCGAAGTTATGGAACTTTGTAAAATCGTTGAAAACTGTCCATTTTCATACTTTCGACGGTTATAGAACTTCATTCGTTTACAAGTCGAGGCCACAAACTTAATTGAACTTGAGGAAGCCTTAATTGTTCGGAATAATTCATGTTTTATGTTTTCTGTGCATTTTTTTTTAGCTGAAAAGAGGGGGTCTGTTTGATCAGTTTACCCATCCAAGAACTGAATTTAGGATGCTTTATCCTGTTTGCATGACAAATATGTCGTTGTTCCAGCAGATAAAGCCTCCAATAATATCTTCATATGTAAAAACCATTACCTATAATGTCTCAAAAAAGAGCTTGGAAGAAACAGCAAAACTGATAATGCTACATATTCTTTAACATCATTTACAAAGGATGAAATTTTAGAAAATCACAAATCTATCCTTCTTATTTTTGGTATTAACATTAAAAAAAAAAAAAAAAAACGAAGACAATCTACCGTCATTATACTGGATACCAAAACTTCACAAAATTCCTTATAAAGAACGATACATAGCTGGATCATCAAGATGTTCAACTAAACATCTTTCTAAAGTGCTGACTACTATTCTTTCTACAGTAAAAGATGGCCTTCAAAAATTTTGTGATGAGATGTATTCCACCAGTGGAGTCAATCAGATGTGGATTCTTACAAATTCTTAAGATCTACTGCTAAATCTTACTGCTAAATCTTAGAACACAATCTCTGCAATTTTGCAACATAATTAAAACTTTTGATTTTTCTACGCTATACACTACTATTCCCCATGCTCAATTAAGAGATCGACTTCACCATCTCATTAAACGAAGCTTTTTCTATTACAATGGGAATCGTAGATATACATTTCTTGTTTTGGGTTATAATAATTCTTATTTTGTGAAGAACCACACTGATTCTACCAGAAAATATACTGAAGATGATATTATCAAAATGCTGGACTTTTTGATCGACAATATATTTGTTGAGTTTGGAGGATTGATGTTTCAACAGACAATCGGTATTCCAATAGGTACTAATTGTGCACTCCTACTGGCCGATTTGTTATTGTACTCGTTTGAAGCAGAATTCATTCATAACCGTCTAAAAGCCAAAAAAGAAAAAGCACTAAGCGAAATTCTTTAATTTTACTTTCAGATATATTGATGATGTCCTATCACTGAATAACTCGTATTTGAGCCAGTACTTACATATCATATATCCCAGTGAACTTGAAATTAAGGATACTACTATACTAGGATGACTGCTTCATGCCTTGATCTTTTCATCAATATTGACACGGATGGACGATTTCACACTAAAATCTATGACAAACTGGACGATTTCAACTTCTCAATTATCAATTTCCCATTTATCAGCAGTAACATACCTTCTGCCCCATCTTATGGTCTTTACATATCTCAGTTGATATGTTATGTTTGTGCATGTTCACACTATACGAATTTCATACACAGGAGTGTGCTCCTTACTCAGAAACTGCTCTAACAGAGTTATCAGGATGAAAGATTAAAAAGGACACTCCGTAAATTTTATGGACACCATCACGTATTGGTTGATCGATACGATGTGTCTGTGTCTAAACTAAGTAACGACATTTTTACCACGTCTTAGATTGGGGTTTACCATCTACGTCGTCTGGTCTTCTAAGTACCGAACGTGATCTATTCCCGAATATGACTGTTTTGCTGAGTGTAAATTCGCACTGCTATTAAACGTGTCTCGGTATTTGTACATCCAACACTCATGTATGTTGTATGATGTTCCATTTGTAATTCTGGTTGGATGTTGTTGTATGTCTAATCGTTTTTTATTTTAATTCTATTTTTCGTTTTCTTTATGTAAGTAAAGATGTTATAGTTGATGTGTTTCCCTCAACTTTATTTTGTGACCCGGATTTGTTTCTGTTAAATCGATTTATGACTATTGAACAGCGGTATACTACTATTGCCTTTATTTAAAGCATCAATTCTAAATCCCAGATTTTTTTAATTTCACCTGAGTACATCCTTAAAGCATCAATATGAGCAAAAAGAGTGACGGGCATTGCATGCGCTCATGGCGCAGTTCTTTATTTTATTTTGATTGGCATTATGCAGGGATCTTAGATTCGGATCATTCCACATACTTTTTCTTACATGGTGTAGACTCCGTCTTATTAAAAATGTACTATACATGTGAATGCACTTTTAATAGATTCTAAATTAAAGTTTCATATTCAATTGATTAACTCCAACTTCAAATTGATATCTTTCTTTGATAGCCTCCTCTTAGTCAATGTCATCTGATGTATCATCAACGAGTTAAAAAAAAAAAAATATTATATGTTTTTCTTCAAATTTGAAATTGGAACATTGCATTTTAATTTAAATATCATTTTATTGATTCCTATGATCTTGATACTGAATCAACACGAAATCATTGTGTTAATCAGACAAGTTTAATGGACAACACTTCTAAGTATATATAAAGTCACATTTTACTTGTTGCAACACAATTTATCAGATAATAAACATGATAAACGACTAAGTTGGTTTTCTAACCAACAAAATAATTTGATTAAAATCTGTTTAACTAATTAATAAGAAGTGGATGAGAACATGTTGTGTTAACTCCTTAGTCAGATAATAGTAAGTCTACAGATTTAATGTAAATCATCTTTCAATAATAACAAATAAGCATAAACATTATACAAAATAGGATCTTATTTTACTCGTTTTATCGAAATGAATTTGTTGATTGTATTATTCATACATTTCTTACAATAAATGGATCTCAATCAAATGAGGCATGTTGTATTTTGTTCTCTGATATCTTTCTGATTTTAGTAAACATCTGATTGCATTTGTTAATAAGAAGTTGATAAGAAACAGTTGTCTTTACATTCTAAGTTTGACACTATTTTTAAACATATGAAATGCAAATATTTTTTTTTTCAAATCAACCAATATTTGTTATATTGAATCAGATACTACATGTTTAATTTGTTTACTTGCATTCTTTTTTTATAAACATCTGATTTAATTTGTTTAGAAGAAGTTGTTGAGAAACAGTTTTGTTTATGTTCTAAGTTTGATACTACCATTTAAACATGTTAAATGTAAAACAGTTTTTGAAATCCTTTGATATCTCACAACAAAACCTGATCACTATTGGCTGTGATATAGAAGCAAGGACCAAGGTAATGAAAGTAACTCCTCACTCGGATCCTACTCCTATTTCTACTGAATCAACACATACTCATGTTTTTAATCAGACAGATTATCATTTTCCTCTTATCATGGAACTGAATCAGATAATACATGTTTCATTTTGTTAACTGAAATTTTAAAATCTGATTGCACTTGTCTGAATACAAATTTGATTGGAACGTGTTGTGTTAACGCCTTAGTCAGACACTATTAATTTTACAGATCTAATTTTAAACATCAAAAGAAATTCATTGATATTAATATTTCATACATTCTTACATAAATGATTTAAATGACAGTTCTAATGGAAGTTCTGACAGTTCACAACATGGATCTGAATCATATGATACATGTTGTATTTTGTTTTAATTTACTTATGGATAAGCGTCTGATTTAACTTGTTTATAAGAAGTTGATGAGATCAAGTTGTGTTTATATTCTAAGTTATATACTATTATTTAAACAGATCTGATATCAAACACTTTTTGACAACAAATGTTGTTTATATTGTATCTATATTTGTATTTGTCTCAATTGATACATATATTGTATACATTAATTTATAAACAAATATTTTGACGATGACATATAAACACAACACAGGCTGATTGAAGTTCTGAAATCTTACATCAGAACAGCCCATTTATTTGTTGTTGAAGTAGAATATAAATACACATGTGACTGGTCATTGTATTCACTTTTGATCATTGATTCCAATGACATATGTTTAGTTTATATTTCTCACACAACATTGTCTACCTTGTGACACAATTTGATATGTCTGTTATATTTTGATGTTACAGAATGGATTTACACCATTGTTGTTTGCTGTACAGGAAGGTCACCTGGATATTGTCAAATACCTTATCACAGTTGGCTGTGAAAGAGAAGCAAAAACCAAGGTAATGATTGGTAGTATTTTGTCAGTCTGATCCTGATCCTCTTTCTTCTGAATCAACACATAATCATGTTTTTAATCAGGCAGGTTATCATTTTCCTCTTATCATGGAACGGAATCAGATAATACATGTTTTATTTTGTTTACTGACATTCTATTTTTTTTAGTAAACATCTGATTTGATTTGTTTATAAGATGTTGACGAGAACAAGTTGTGCTTATATTCTTAGCCAGCTACTAGTATGCAAACAGATCCACTGTTAAACTATTTAAAAAAAAAAAAAACAAAAAACAACAACAAACACTTGTTATATTATATTTGTATTAGGATTTGTTTCCTCAAAAGAAATCAAGGTGTATTAATATTCCATGTATTTTCCTATGCAAGTCTTATGTTACTTATATTAACTTTATAAGATAATAAACATGATAAAGGACCAAGTTTGTTTTCTGATAAAAATAATTTTATTAAAATCTGATTGAACTTGTCTGAATAAGAATTTGATTAGAACGTGATGTGTTAACGCCTAAGTTACATACTATTGATTATACAGATCTTATGTCAATCATCAAAATGTATTCATTGATATTAATATTTCATATACGTCTTACAAAATGTTTCAATTAACATTTAATGGAAGTTCTGACAGTTCACAACATGGGTCTGAATCAAATGTCATCTCTGAATGTGAACCCTTTTAAGTTCATGCACTGCTAATAATGATACCCGATGAATTTTAACACCACTGAAGATGAATCTTACGAAATTCACACTTGGTCATGTCTACTATTTTACACTTTATTATGTTAAATCGCATTTATCTATTCGTTACGATGATGAAACCTCATTAATTTGGTAAAAAGGACCCATAAAGAGGCAATGCCAGAGAACCCCAGGCAGGGGTGTTCAACGAAAACATCATAATTTGGTTACAAATATGTTTTACCAAATCAGTTGACATCCTGACTGGGAATATATAATATTTTTTTTCAAATGTTTTTTTTTTTTTTTATGGAATTAAATATAAAACCTCAAACGTCGAATTTTCAATGAAATGTCTGGCACATAAGCCAGTTTATATCAGTTTTTTAATTATCTATCACCGGAAGAAAACAACACTTATGTCTATACTTCCAATATGGAAACTAGTACTATGTTAGTGTTCAAACAATTAAAAATAAAAGTGTTGGTATCTTTCTTTAATTTTTGCATAAAAGAAGGTAAAATAAAGCAGAAAATCTTCAAAATTGTAAGATATGAGAAAACTGTGCTTCGGTAAACTGAAATGAAATTACATGAATTAAATTACAAAATACCATTTATTTCTAATTTTAATTGTGTATAAGTGATAGATTCTAATAAAACAAAAATGTAGTTCCTTCTCCGCTATTTTATTTGGTTGTCATATCAATCATTACTATGTATATTGTATAAAAAAACAGTGTGTTTCTGTTGTACATATCTTCACCATGATAGGACTTAATCATTTTAATTAGAAAATGGACGAAGATTCTCATTTAATGGCCAGTAGGTTCTTAGTCTTACATTTTTGTATCTGGAAGGCAGCCGTTCATCCTTTGACATAAACTTTTAATATTTGGCATATGGTAGCAGCACCTTAAGAAAATGTGTTGGGTCCCATTGAATAAACCTTTGACCTTGACTCTTACTTTTCAAGGTCAATCTTAAATTTTTTTTTATTGTTGAACAATCCACAAATATACAATTTAATTATTCACGAAATGTTGCATACAAATAATGCTATCATAATTTATATATTTTTGTTTTTATTTTATTGCGACACCTATCACGTCGCTATTTTCTCAATAATGATAACATAGCAAACATTTCTGAATTAACAGTATGTTCTTGCTTGCCATGCCAAAACCATTTTATTGCAACTAAAGATGTGTACCTTCAGATCATGCCCTTATAAAGTAAATCAGTAAATATCTCAAAGATGGTACAGATCTCCATCCTTTAACCATTCATAGTCTTATTTGCCTTGATATAACCTTTCTTTTTAAAAATAAGGAGATGTGAAATAATTGCCAATGAGACAACTATCCACCAAAGTTCAAATGAAGTGGTTGTAAAGAATTATAGGCAACCGTATGGACTTCAATTATGAGAAAACCCATACCAAATTGTCGGCTATAAAAGGCCCAGACATGAAAATATCGAACAATTCAATTGAGAAAAGTAACGGCTTTATTTATAAAAAAAAAACGATTTAGAAAAACAAATATGACAGACATGAACCAACGACATCCACGAAACTACAGTGTCCTGACTTGGGACAGGCACATACAGAATGTGGCGGTTTAAACATGTTTGTGAGGGCTCAACCCTCCCCCTAACATTGGACAATTGTGCAACAGTACAACATAAGAACAAACTATAAAAATCAGTTGAAACAGGCTTAACTCATCAGATGGATACAACTAGAAATACATCTAACAAAAACACAGAGTGGACGTGGACGGGTCTTATATATCCCCACAACAAAAAGACACTAAACACATTTCTGAGAGTACTCGCAGTTACTGACAGCTAGTGCAAAGCAAATAACAAGTAATAAAAAAACCACTGTATCTAAGACTTAAATATCAATCATTACATGTCCAACATCCAATGGATTTAGTGTAAAGATTGTAGTACCGTGAAAGTACATGTGTAATATTTAGTATGGTTTTAATTTACTGATAACAAAATCAATATTTATACCAATAATACCAAAACAATATTCAAAGATTTAAATACAGTGCTGAGTAGGTAACCTTCTAGAATCATTTCATTTAAAGGATTGATACGTTTACCTGGATTGTATCTAGATTTTCCAGACTCGGTTTACAATATCACCGTAAAATTTAAGATGTGCTAATCCATTTGAAATAAGTTTTCTACATGTACAGCCAAACATGCAGACCAAATCTTTGTATCCATGGAAGAATTTAGTAAAGGTTTTAAGCAATTTGTTGAGAAGAAATCCTTGACTTAATAATTTACTAGTAATGCGTTAATTACGCTAATTGAAATCCAAAACGTCACCACAGTCACGAGCATAGCGAACGAGTTGGGATATATAAACATCGTAAGACGGTGCCAAAGAAACATCACTGTCCAAATAGGAAAATTAACAACAGGAAAGAAAAATCTTTCTTTTGTCGTTAATTTTGCGTATAGTTTCTGGTGTAATACTGCAATATCTAAATCTAGGAAAGGACAGTTATTGCTGTTAGTATTAGATTTACCTAAAGTAAGTTCCTTTGGGTGAATTTTAGTAGTATATTTAGAGAATTCTTGACGAAAAAATCAAGAAAACGATAAGTGTTGTTGAATTTATCGATAAAATGGAATTTATACAGTTTTGTACTGAGTTTGGCCATAAACTGTGATACATAACAGTAAATGAACAAGTATGCTATGAAAGAGGCACAACTGGTGCCCATAGGAATACTTGTAACCTGTCGATACACTCTATTACCGAAACGTTGTCAAGGAGAAAATTTAGTGTTTTAATCATCTCATCACACCTCCAGTAAGGATATTTAACATATTAACCCTTCTAATTAGAAAACTTCTTCACATGAGTTGCAGCAAATATCTTTGCAACATAATTTATATTACGACAATTTAATTAAATAGGAAAGTTTTTGTTTTATAAGATTGTGAGAAAGTGTAGTATTACGAGTTCACCGTAGCTGTGTCCCTTCGTGACATGCCTTGATCAATGTATATCATAATTTTAAAACTTAAAAGATCTTGAAAACTATTTACATCCTCAACTCCTATTTGCATATATATTCTTAATTGCCATGACTATTCTGTTTCAGTACAAAATTGATGTCTTTTGCTTAGGTTATACCACTGACCTGTTCTCGTTAATTATATTAACATTTGTTTAGATCCCCACCCCTTAACCTGATATATTTTGAACTGACATGTGCCATGCCAATAGACCTTGTCCGTGCACATTGGCTTGTATCATAGATGTTTTCGGGCGGTATTATATGCCAGTCGACTGGTATGTGTTCTACATTATCCGCTATAAGCACAATGTAGAACGCATACCAGTCGACTGGCATAGATTTTCAGCATAAAACACATCTATGATACGAGCCCTGTAGTCCATTCTGGGAGGTAGCTGAAAATTTTAGACCCTGTGACAAAGGGCATCTTTCGTTAAGAGCACTGACACCAATGTGTTCCTTTATAAACCAGTTTTACATAAATTATTAAAGATTGATACACGTCGTGGAACATTATAACTTTGTACTGTATTGTTATAAATATGGCCCAATAAGGAAACATGTTAAAAAACTGATTTTTCCTCAAACATGTTTAATGCATACTGTTTGTTTAACTCTTGACAGATTTGGGTTATTTTTATAATTGATTTGAATGACATTAACATGTGTTCTAAATTAAAATATTTTCCTGTGCCTTAGCCTCATTGAAGTGGATTGGTGGGATAGTGCAAATCTATCATATTAATACATAAGGATATACCTTTTTTACTATTTAGTATATAATGTTCTTATTTTTATTCTCTGACATGATAGCAGGTTCTTCTATACCTTTGGACCAAAAGCACTGTATATCTTCAAGACTTGGACTATATAAAAATCCGAGTGCTGCCATATGTCATTATGTCCCTGATTCACGATAAAAATTACTGTTTTTTTTTGTGAAAATGGCAAAGAGAGAACTGTGGAAGATAGCTGTCTCACTGGCAATCATATCATATCTTCTTATTTCATAAGATGGATAACTGGGAACATAAAATGTGACAAATACTTGGTTTTAGTTTTAATTTTATAACTGTTTGTGTATTTGATCAATCGAATTTAGAACAACAGCAAAAAGACAGTACTATAATAAATTATCAAGGACACACCTAATTGATATAGTGTTTGTCATTTTATTTCCTGGACATATGTTTAAAGAAAATCACTTTTTGTCATTTCATTTCTTAAATTCTAGATATAAACTGTTCATTTTCCAATACCCTTTAACAACTTTGAAACTTAAAATGTGAACACCAAATATACAACATTTTTTCAATTATAAAATGTCAACCCTGCTTCAAACTTTGGCATTGTAATTGCTTCAAAAATAAAGTGTATAAGGCAACACATAATTACCGGTAGACATGATATTTGATCGTTCCTACTTTGTTTTTTTTTTTTTGCCTTCAACAAAAGTTATTCTTATAAGGTACAAATATGTACAAAACTAACATAAACAATTATCATGGGTACATTTACATGAAAATTATGACACAAGTGCAGTTATACAAAACATTACTTGAAAGATATTGAAATGCACCATTGGTCACTTCGAGGGTCCTAAATTGGTTACAGTTTGATGCGGTTTTTTTTTTTCATTTTGTTCAGTCATCATTGGTGATCTGAAATAAAAGAAATGTTTAGCTATAAATGTATTAACAAGTATTTTGCCGAAAGACCTTTTGAAGAATTTTGAATAAGATCAATTCGAGTTTTATGTAAAACATAAATACAATACACATATATTTCAAGTTTTTGCAAGACTCGTATCGGAAAAGATCGAAAAGATCTGACATTGCGAACTTTATTCTTTAAAAATCGTTGAACACTGTTCATTTTCATACTTTAGACGGTTATAGAATTCCATTCGTTAAAAAATAGAGGCCACAAACTAAGTTGAACTTGAGGTTGCCTTAATAGTTCCACATTATTCATGTTTTATGAGTTGTGTGCATGATTTGTTTTTGGTTGAAAAGGGGGAATCTGTTTGGGCAGTACTCACAGTATCATTAGTTGAACATGAAATGTAGTATGTAGTCAAGTGAAATTAAGGAAGTTTTGTCAGATGTTCGGACTACTTGGGTTTTATTCCTAAGGTACAGGGTAAATTATGTTTGCCCCATATCAACTACTTTTCATTGAATAGAAGACTTTAATAGCTCATAAAAGGTCATTACCAAAATTTCAGCAGATTATAGATTAATTTTTTTCCAATAAGAGACCCAAATAATGCCAGTGCAAAATATAAGGTAAAAGTCCTAGTCAGCCTTTTCCCGTCCTTTTTAAAAAATCAAGTCTCTCGAAAAGGAGTTCCATAACCTATCAATATTTTTAGCTTATTTTGTTCCTTATCAATTTTAAATTCCAGATTTTTTCACCTGAGTTCATCCTTAAAGCATAAACACTAGCAAAAAGGGCGACGGGCGTATTATGCGCTCATGGCGCAGTTCTTTATTTTATTTTGATTTGCATTATGCAGGGATTTTAGATTCGGATCATTCCACACCATTTTCTTACATGGTGTAGACTCCATCCTAATAAAAATGTATTATACATGTAAATGCATCTAATTTTTTTTTTTTTCATATTCAGTAGAGTAACTTCAACTTCAGATTGATATCTTTCTCTGATAGTTTCCTCTTAGTCAGTGTCATTTGATCAACAAGTTTAAAAAAATAATAATAAAATGTTATAAGTTTTTCTTGGAATTTGAATTTGGAACATGGCATTTTACAATGAAATATCAAAATTTTCTTAGCGTCAGAACACATGGAAATATATACCATGACCTATCATCTTACATGTTTATTCACTATTACACTGAAGATCTCGTTGAACATGACAGAAACATTATATATTTACAATTTTAATGTACGTATGAATCCATTTTAAATGCATGTATCTATTGTGTGATCCAGATCTTCCAAACTGTCCTTACTTATAACTTGTCTTTATGCGATATGTTGGTCTTGTAACGGCAATTTCCACAAGCCTGATTGTAGAGCTCTGAATGGATTGATTGATTGATAATGATTAAGGCCCGTGTCAACACTATCGGTCATGAAGGGGCATAACTCATTCAATGAACCTTGAACATCATTCATTTTCATAGCATTTTAATCTTTCCTGTTTCAATATTTAGGGCTTTCCACTTTTCCGTGGAAAGACCTATTGATTTTGTTCTGATTATTTTTTTTTTCTTCCGCCTAATTTTTTCTTGCGGTGTAAAAATGTTTCAAAAGATGTCGCTTAGTTTTTTGTATACGATATCATACAGTCTATACGCCTTTGAAACTGACCCTGTTTGACCGAACACTTTTCTTTGTAAGAGTTATCTCCCAAACACTGTTTTTCTTGTTATCTGATCTCCTCCGCAACCGTAAAAGAAAGCGGCAAATTTATTTTCCAAATTGCTCGTTATATCCTCAGGATGTTAGGTTTTATTTTGACCGAAGCTTTACGAAGACTCCATATGAGAGTTATTTCCCCTTTTGTATTGAAATAAATGAAATGTATTTGTAACTGGAAAAGCATAAGTGATAGAGGCCTAGGGTCTTTTGATTTGAGGTCCTTGGTCCAAAAAAATGAAAATGAGGTCAAGGTCATGTTCAAAATTTTGAATTTGGCTTGTTATCACTTATTTTCAGAAATCATATAAGATATCGACAAAATATTTTCACACAATTGTTAGTTGCGACATGTCGTAACACATAAATTTTAGTTGAAAGGGTACGTAGACATTTAATGGGAGTTTTCGCCCTTTATATCTAATATTAGCTGAATGTTAATATAACTCATTAACAATATATAGTAGAGACCTAGAGTGTTTTGATTTGAGGCCCTTGTTTCATGACCTTGAAATTGGGGTCAAGGTCAAAGGTCAAGGTCATGTACAAAGAGGCAAATTATGTGTTTTTGGCACTATTTAAAGAGTTTGATTGTGTTTTAATGCTTTTGTAGGTTGACATTGACCTTTGACCTTACTACTTGTTGAGGATCTCTCAAAAGCTAGATGCCATGTGTTAAGATATAGTATCTAGGCTTTAAATTCCGTTTTTGCATGATCCTAGTGGCTCGTTTCCATGTGTTTACTCAACTAACCAACCAACCAACCAACCAACCAACCAACCAATCAATCAATCAATCAATATTTAAACCGAACCAATCATTAATTAATCAATCAATCAATCAATCAATCAATCATTACATGCATGTTTCCGTCTCATGTGTTTAATACGGGGTCCAAGATCTCCTTTGTTTCTTTTCGTCTGTTTCAAGAGACCCTATCCCACGTGTTTAATTAATTAATTAATCAATCAATCAATCAATCAATCAATAAACCAACCAACCAACCAACCAACCAACCAACCAATCAATCATTCATTGTATGCATGTTTCCGTCTCATGTGTTTAATACGGGGTCCAAGATTTCCTTTGTTTCTTTTTTCGCGTTTCAAGAGACCCTATCCCATGTGTTCAATCAATCAACCAACCAACCAACCAACCAACCAATCAATTAATTAATTAACCAATCAATCAATCAATAAATCAACCAACCAATCAACCAACCAACCAACCAATCAATCATTCATTGTATGCATGTTTCCGTCTCATGTGTTTAATATTGTATTTACATCTCTCCTGAAAAAAAAAATCCACATACTTGTTATCAGATGTTCTCGGAAACTACATGTCCAATTGACCCCAAATTTTGCAGTCAGCAGGGTATACATGTATTACATCTTCATAAAGCAACGTGGTGCAGCAAGCTCTCAAGAATTTTCCTAGAGAAAGAAATTGCAATGCCGTAAAATTCGCTTGCTAGCTCCGTAAATCTTACTGAAATCCTACAATAAAATGTCCGCTCCTAGATTGAAATACAATCTGTGTTATAAACTGCTGCTGAAAAATGTACATTGTATGAAAATAATCGATACACGTGTTTTAAAGTTACACCGGATCAATTAAATCCAAAGCATGCACTGCTCGTGAACTGTGATCAAAACGTCAATTTCCTACGATGACAAAAGAAATACATTGTGTGTACTCTGTCGCTATACATGTTCTCTGTCCAACGTCTCCACCTAAAAAGAAATAAAAATACTGAGTTTTCGCTATTATAAAGCTTCGTCACGTGACGCCACAATCTGGCGCGAGACAAATACGCGCGCGGGACCTGAAATAGAATAAAAACTTTTCAACTAACTAAATATAGAAACTTAACCAACACACTAATATGGACCCTTTAAAGAAAGAAAGAAACAAACAAACAAACAAACAAACAAACAAACAAACAAACAAACAAACAAACAAACAAACACACACATATCAATCAATCATGTTTCAGAAGGGGGAAAGACCGTTTACAATTGCTTTTTAAAAGCAATTGATTTATATTGTAAAACGGCATTTTTAACCATTCTAATGTTCCGTTTATATAAAAAAAAAATGTCTCCCTGGGACCCCCTTTTGGCCCCCCTTTTTTTACCCTCCACTTACAACTGAATGTAGCTGTGTGCTATAGATCTATCCTATCAACGGTAAAGAACGACAACTCCATTTTATTCCCTATAATTAGGGCTTTCCACTTTTCCGTGGAAAGACCTATTGATTTTGTTCTGATTATTTTTTTTTTTTTTTTCTTCCGCCTAATTTTTTTCTTGCGGTGTAAAAATGTTTCAAAAGATGTCGCTTAGTTTTTTTGTATATGATATCATACAGTCTATACGCCTTTGAAACTGACCCTGTTTGACCGAACACTTTTCTTTGTAAGAGTTATCTCCCCAAACACTGTTTTTCTTGTTATCTGATCTCCTCCGCAACCGTAAAAGAAAGCGGCAAATTTATTTTTCCAAATTGCTCGTTATATCCTCAGGATGTTAGGTTTTATTTTGACCGAAGCTTTACGAAGACTCCATATGAGAGTTATTTCCCCTTTTGTATTGAAATAAATGAAATGTATTTGTAACTGGAAAAGCATAAGTGATAGAGGCCTAGGGTCTTTTGATTTGAGGTCCTTGGTCCAAAAAAATGAAAATGAGGTCAAGGTCATGTTCAAAATTTTGAATTTGGCTTGTTATCACTTATTTTCAGAAATCATATAAGATATCGACAAAATATTTTCACACAATTGTTAGTTGCGACATGTCGTAACACATAAATTTTAGTTGAAAGGGTACGTAGACATTTAATGGGAGTTTTCGCCTTTTATATCTAATATTAGCTGAATGTTAATATAACTCATTAACAATATATAGTAGAGACCTAGAGTGTTTTGATTTGAGGCCCTTGTTTCATGACCTTGAAATTGGGGTCAAGGTCAAAGGTCAAGGTCATGTACAAAGAGGCAAATTATGTGTTTTGGCACTATTTAAAGAGTTTGATTGTGTTTTAATGCTTTTGTAGGTTGACATTGACCTTTGACCTTACTACTTGTTGAGGATCTCTCAAAAGCTAGATGCCATGTGTTAAGATATAGTATCTAGGCTTTAAATTCCGTTTTGCATGATCCTAGTGGCTCGTTTCCATGTGTTTACTCAACTAACCAACCAACCAACCAACCAACCAACCAATCAATCAATCAATCAATATTTAAACCGAACCAATCATTAATTAATCAATCAATCAATCAATCAATCAATCATTACATGCATGTTTCCGTCTCATGTGTTTAATACGGGGTCCAAGATCTCCTTTGTTTCTTTTCGTCTGTTTCAAGAGACCCTATCCCACGTGTTTAATTAATTAATTAATCAATCAATCAATCAATCAATCAATAAACCAACCAACCAACCAACCAACCAACCAATCAATCATTCATTGTATGCATGTTTCCGTCTCATGTGTTTAATACGGGGTCCAAGATTTCCTTTGTTTCTTTTTCGCGTTTCAAGAGACCCTATCCCATGTGTTCAATCAATCAACCAACCAACCAACCAACCAATCAATTAATTAATTAACCAATCAATCAATCAATAAATCAACCAACCAATCAACCAACCAACCAACCAATCAATCATTCATTGTATGCATGTTTCCGTCTCATGTGTTTAATATTGTATTTACATCTCTCCTGAAAAAAAAAAATCCACATACTTGTTATCAGATGTTCTCGGAAACTACATGTCCAATTGACCCCAAATTTTGCAGTCAGCAGGGTATACATGTATTACATCTTCATAAAACAACGTGGTGCAGCAAGCTCTCAAGAATTTTCCTAGAGAAAAGAAATTGCAATGCCGTAAAATTCGCTTGCTAGCTCCGTAAATCTTACTGAAATCCTACAATAAAATGTCCGCTCCTAGATTGAAATACAATCTGTGTTACAAACTGCTGCTGAAAAATGTACATTGTATGAAAATAATCGATAAACGTGTTTTAAAGTTACACCGGATCAATTAAATCCAAAGCATGCACTGCTCGTGAACTGTGATCAAAACGTCAATTTCCTACGATGACAAAAGAAATACATTGTGTGTACTCTGTCGCTATACATGTTCTCTGTCCAACGTCTCCACCTAAAAAGAAATAAAAATACTGAGTTTTCGCTATTATAAAGCTTCGTCACGTGACGCCACAATCTGGCGCGAGACAAATACGCGCGCGGGACCTGAAATAGAATAAAAACTTTTCAACTAACTAAATATAGAAACTTAACCAACACACTAATATGGACCCTTTAAAGAAAGAAAGAAACAAACAAACAAACAAACAAACAAACAAACAAACAAACAAACAAACAAACAAACACACACACACATATCAATCAATCATGTTTCAGAAGGGGGAAAGACCGTTTACAATTGCTTTTTAAAAGCAATTGATTTATATTTTATATGAAATTGTTCACATTTCTTTTAACATGTTTATAGTAGGATTAAAATGGATAAAAAGGAAAAGGGTGTATGATAAGATTGCCATCCTTTAAGACCTCCCCTCAGAAATGGATACAGCATCAAAACATCAATACATGTGCAATGTGTGTGTTTTCTAAGAAGCCATAGGTATCTGTAGCATTACACAATTGTGGACAAAAATAGAATTTACCCTCATAATTTTAAACAATTTTCTTGTATTTTTTACCAAATTTAGCTTACAGTACATATTTGTGTCATACTGTGTGAAAATGTTTGACTATCAGACCAGTATGTTCATGCATAGCCTAGACATTACTAGATCGGATTTCCGATAGTAAAAAATACTGCTATATTTCTTTAATATTTATCAATGGCAACACAAAGGGACATGAACATGACACATGATTCCCTAAAATTTGGTCAACATTAGAATATAAACATGGTAAGTTATATTGTACATGTACATTTTGTACCTTTTCTGGAACCTGAAATCTTTGACATTTATCCATCAAGTGAACAAATACAAATCAGATGCTTTTCAATGCATTCTTTATATCAAATTAAATGGAAAAGTTTGTTGGAAAAGAAACGTTTGTAACCATTGAAATACATTTTAGTCCTTTTTCTGGTATGGATATGAATATACAGGTTGTCAAACAGAAACTACCCATAACAAACATACATAAAACAATCTTCATGTTCATAAAACACATTTCAAGGCGGCAATGCATTTTTTAGCTATCTAAACATATTTGCATTGCACACTAACTTTCAGGATCATATTTGAAAACTGAAACTGGTCAGTGAGGCCAAAATGCAAATGTATGATTCCTATTTGGATCAATTTATTTCAGTAATAATTTCAATTTTTGAAAATCTTGTTTGCAGGAATGGAACTCTCTTTACAGCCGATAATAAATTATAATTATAAGTACCTGTTTTAACTGATTCAAAGTGATTCTCCTTCCTTTTCCAAATGCCTAGGATTATGGCATTTACATCTTTCTTTGGTGTTTTTAGTCGATGATAGACCCAAGTACTGTTTTATGGTTGTGTGGACTGTAAGATTTCCACTTTATCACCAAAACAAATGAACGTATGACTATTAATCCTGTGTAATAAAAGCTATATCTTTATTTATAATCCTGTACAGAATGTGTCAAAGTTTCTAGGATTTCATTATCACCTGTAGACATGCTACAATCTCCTTCTGCAATCTCCTTGTGAGGACATATGCTTCCCAGCAGCACACAATGTTTAATCATATAAGAATGTTTAAATATGTATCAAAATGTGCAACATAAGTTCATTTTGCCATGTTTACATCAAAACATCACAACATTTAAAAGCATCGTGTTTAGTACTGTTAAGTAATACCAAAAGATGAAAACAAACTACTACTTCCAGACAATTTAATGCATAAGTTAATTTACATATCAACAGATACCAGAGATGTTATTATCATTTCCTGATGTACTTATCGTCAGTGTTTAGAATATGTGTTATTTTCTGTTATTGTAGACTTGTTAAGAAAATAAGATCCGTAATTCACTAAATACAGATGGGTGCGGTCCTAACCTTGACAAAAGTTAACTTGGACCAGACTTGTTGACTGCTTTCTAAGTTAACTTGAGAATTTTAAGCAGACAAGCAAGTTCACTTTGTCGTTGGTGGACCAGACCTACGGTCTGCTGTTTTTGGACTGCTGCAGACCTATCGAATTTTGTTGCGTATCAATATTTTGAACAAAAGGAGGACATGGTGGCACACTGAATTAATGCAGACAAAATTTTGTAGTCAACTTGTTTCAATGCTGTCATTTGTTTTATACAATACATCCTGACATAAGCATGATAAGTATTACTGAATTATTATGCAAATATATAGATAAGTATAATAAAGTGCAAATATGGTCAGTTCAGATTGATGCGGTCAAATAATTTGAGGTATCAAAACTGCTAAAATTTTGTTTCGTATTATTATTTTGAATAAAAGGAGGACTTACTGGCAACCTAAATTTATGCGACCATTAATCTTTAGTTAATGTATTCCAATATTGCTGTCATTTGTATTATACATTGAATCCTGACATAAAAATATGGCTGATTTACTATGCGGGTATATAGATTTACAAATTAAAGTACACATATAGTCAGTTTTGGTTGATGCGGTCAAATAATTTTGTTGTACAAGCAATGACAAGTCAGCATGTGGTATCAGAACTACTGACATTTTGTTACGTATCAATATTTTGAATACAAGGAGGACATGCTGGCACCCTAAATTTATGCGAACAAAATGTGTAGTTATTGTATTCCAAAATTGCTATCATTTGTATTCTACATGTACATTGAATCCTGAAATAAAAATATGGCTAAATTTACAATGCTGGTATATAGATCTACAAATTAGAGTGCACATATGGTCAGTTTTGGTTGATGCGGTCAAATAATTGTGTTGTACAAGTCAGCATGAGGTATCAAAACTACTGAAATTTTGTTACGTATCAATATTTTGAATAAACATGATAAAAGGAGGAAATACTGGGATCATGAATTTATGCGACCAAAATTTGTATTTATTCTATTCCAATATTGCTGTCATTTGTATTATACATTGAATCCTGACATAAAAAATATGGCTGATTTTCTATGTGGCCATATAGATTTACAAAATAAAATACAAATATGGTCAGTTTTGGTTGATGCGGTCAAATAATTTTACTGCACAAGTCAGCATGAGGATCAAAACTGCTAAAATTTTGTTTCCTATTAATATTTTGAATACAAGGAGGACTTACTGGCACCCTAAATTTATGCGACCATATATTTGTAGTTATTGTATTCCAATATTGCTGTCATTTGTATTATACATTGAATCCTGACATAAAAATATAGCTAAATTTACTATGTTGGTATATAGATTTACAAATAAAAGTGCACATATGGTCAATGATGGTCAGTTTTGGTTGATGCGGTCAAATAATTTTGTTGTACAAGTCAGCATGAGGTATCAGAACTACTGAAATTTTGTTACATATCAATATTTTGAATAAAAGGAAGACATGCTGCCACCCTAAATTTATGCGAACAAAAATTTGTATTTATTGCATTCCAAAATTGCTGTCATTTGTATTATACATTGAATCCTGACATTAAAAATATGGCTAAATTTACTATGTTGGTATATAGATTTACAAATTAAAGTGCACATATGGTCAGTTTTGGTTGATGCGGTCAAATAATTTTGTTGTACAAGTCAGTATGAGGTATCAAAACTACTGAAATTTTGTTTCGTATTAATATTTTGAATAAAAGGAGGGCATGCTGGCATCCTAAATTTGTGCAAACAAACATTTTATTTATTGTATACCAATATTGCTGTCATTTGTATTATACAGTGAATCCTGACATACAAATATGGCTGATTTAATATGTGGCTGTGTAGATTTACAAAATCAAGTGCAAATATGGTCAGTTTTGGTTAATGCGGTCAAATAATTTTGTTGTACAAGTCAGCATCAGGTATCAAAACTACTGAAATTTTGTTACATAGCAATATTTTGAATAAAAGGAGGACATTCTGGCATCATAAATTTATGCGAACAAAATTTGTATTTATTGAATATCAATATTGCTCTCTTTTGTATTATACATTGAATCCTGACATAAAAATATGGCTGATTTACTATGTGGCTATGTAGATTTACATAATGAAGTGCAAATATGGTCAGTTTTGGTTGATGCGGTCAAATAATTTTGTTGTACAAGTCAGCCTGAGGTATCAAAACTACTAAAATTTTGTTAAGTGTCAATATATTGAACAAAAGGAGGACATGCTGGCACCTTAAATTTATGCAGACAAAATTTTGTGGTCATGTGTTCCAGGAACATATATATTAGATATACTGTTCCCAGTGTGTTCCAATATTGCTTTCATTTTGTATTATAAATTCTATCCTGACATTAAAATATTGCTGATATAGGCATAGTATGCGGCTATATAGATATATATAATAAAGTGCAAATATGGTTGAATTTGATAGGTATTGGAATATATATTTAATGCCCGTTAGCATTGTAACTAAGATCGTTTTTTTTTTAATTTATAGAAAGGCAGATCATGGATAAATTTGTATAACAAGTTAAGTTTTTGCGTATTTTATTTACAAATATATGTATTTAATCCTGTTTATACCACGGAAGTATTGATTTCACTCTATTTTCCATGTTTATATCAAGAAACAAAGATATTAAAAATATTTTTAAAAATCGATGTAGAGCGGTCCTGGTTACAAGTTAACTTAGTGTTGAGCAGACCAGTCATAAGTTAACTTGGGAACAGGTCTGGTTTCGATCGGAATTGTCAAAGTAAAAGTTAACATATGTTAACTTTATGGCAGGACTGGTTTCGAAGTTAACATATGTTAACTTATGACAGGACTGGTTCGAAGTTAACTTATATCAATAGCGGACCTGTTTCCAAGTTAACTTTTGGCAGACATAAAAGCAGTCCTAGGACCAAGTCTGCTTTTCTAGTTAACTAGATTTTGGTCCTAGGACTGGTCAGAGCAGTCCTAAATCCGGTCACAGGTTAACTTTGACCAGTCCAAATGACTGGTTATCAAGTTAGCTTGCTGTACAGGTCAGGACTGCACCCATCTGTAGGCAGTCAAATCTATTGAAAATTAAAATCAAATATCTAACCATAATAACCCAAGATGAGTGTTAACAATGACATGTCCCTACAAAACAGAGTGCAATTAATGCAAAAGACTTTTTTCCCGTAAATTCTTGTTGAACAAAATTTCCAAGTTGTGCCTGGTTTTCTCTAGCATGGCTTCGAACGGTTTATGACATAAACGAACTTCTGTAAGCAATTTACTTGCTAAAAATATTTGATGATGACATGTTAATTCAGATATGTTTATTTTTTTTACATTTCTTAATTCTATTAAAACGAACAGTTCCATAGATATATTTTTTTTGTAACACTTTTTTTAAACTAACAGATCTGAAGGAAGTTTACACTGATGTATCATGTTAAATTCACACGCAACTGATGATGAATCCTGATAAAACTTTCGATTATCTATCATCATAAATTCAAACTGCACTAAAGATGAATTATAATAAATTTCCACTTCACTGATGATGAATCCTCATTAATTGAAACACAATTGGCGGTGAATCCTGATACATTCTCAAACCATCAGAGTGAAACAATGAAATTTACTGACCCTCTATTGGTAAAGTCCTATGATATACACACCACTGATATTCAATCCTTTTACACACCAATACTGATGTTCCTCTTTAATTCACGCACCACTGATTGTGGAGCTTTTTATTTCACAGACAACCGAAGGTGAATCTCTATCAAATTAAAGGAATTTCATCACTAATTATGAATCCTGATCAATCCATAAACCATTGATGAATCCTGATAAATTCACACAACGCTGATAATTCATCTTCGTCAATTCACTATTCTATAATGGCGAATCTTGATGAATTAACACATCACTGATGATGAATCATCATATATTCAAACTTCACTAAAATGCATCTTCATTCTTTCACACTTCACTGATTATGAATCAACATAAATTCTCACTTCTCTGATGATGCATTAACACTTTTATAAAATCCTCATCAATTATCAGACTACTGACAAGGATCCGGATAAATTCACACAACACTGATTATGAATGCAGATATAGTAACATTTCACTGATTGTGCCTCATTATAAATTCAAACACCGCAGATGATGAACTTTGATAAATTCACACTTCACTGATGGTGATAATAAATTTACATTTCATTGTTTGCGAACCTCATTAGTTTGCACACCACTGATTATAATTCCTCACTAATTCACAATACGGATGGTGAACCCTTTTAATCCACACACCCCGATAGTGAATCCTTTCTAATTTACACATCAAATAGATGAATCCTCGTTACTTCCCACAATAATACTTATGAAACTGAATCATTTCAGAACTGATTACGAATCATCATAGATTCCCATACCGACAATGATGAACCCCTATAAAATCAAATATCCCTGAAGATAAACATCACTGATTACAAACATTTCTGATTTAACAGTATGTGCATGATAGACCATTTCATTTCAACTACAAATTTGTACTTTCAGATCATGCCCGTCCCTAATAAAGTTAGTCAGTAAACATCTCGAAAATGGTACAGATCTCCTTCCTTTAACAATTCATAGTCTTATTTGCCTTGATAAAGCCTATCTAGTTCAACATAGTGTTGTCCCTTTGTGACATGCCTCGCTCGATTTATATCAAATATAACTTAACAGATCTTGAAAACTATTCACATCCTCAACTCTAAACTGTATATAATATCATTGCCATGACAATTCTGTTTCAGTACGCAATTGATTTCTTTCGCTTGAAATCATGCCCTGCTCTTCATCTCATTAATTATATCAAAATTTGTTATGATCCCTTCCCCTTAACATGATCGAGCCCCTGTGGTCCATTGTGGGAGGGAGAAAGAAATGTCAAACCTTTGACCAAGGGCTACTTTAGTTAAGAGCACTGACACCAATGTGTTTATTGATAAACCAGTTTTACTTAATTATAAGCCAGATTGATACACTTCATGGATTATATAACTTTGTACTGTATTGTTATTAATTATGCTCAATAAAATACATGTCGAAACAGAGATTTTCCTTAAAAGAATAATGCTTAATGCCTCCTTTTGTTTAACTCTTGACAGACTTGTTAATTTGTTTATAAATGATTTTAAAACATTGAAAGAAGACTATTGGGAACTGCGACACCATATGGTTGCAATGACAAAATTGATGGTATTGGTATTCTATGTAGTCCTTCCTGTAGCTCGGTGAATGTGATGAACATTTTCAACTCTACTCCTCGACGTAGACGTAGTCATGGTAATCGTCAGTATACATCACCTACTTTCCATGATGTCTCTATTAATGACCTGCTGCATTTATACAACGCCGTTAGATATTCATCACATTCGCATCACATTTGTTCATTTCCACTTTCTAAACAACTTATATTTGGAAACCATTGTTACGAACCCTCATTCAAACCAATACAAACTTACAGCTATCATTTCGGATATTGCAAGTCACAGACTTTTCAAACTAGTTCGCATTGGAAAAGATGAAAAGAGAAAGATCCTTTCTTAAACTTTCCTTGCCAACAAAGGTCTCGATGCCATTAACTAGAGCAATATCCTTCATCATAAATTAGTTCACTAGAAAATACCTCCCTATTTTAAAGATCAGCCTATATCTATCATTTCTTATACCTGTACCAACCAATTGCAACTAAAATTTTCAATTACAAACACGTGTTGCAGGATCTCTACATAGACGACTTCAAGTCTAAACCTCCTGATTACACCTGTGATAGTTCCCCATTCATATATAATCCGGCTGGCCACGTTATTACTGGTGACCTAAACATTGTCAATAACACTTATCTGCGAAATGTGTTATCCAAAGGCCCGAAATATCGTGACCCTAAATCCATCAATTGGAAATACAACTTCAAAATACTGATGGATTCAGTCGAGGATTAAGCCAGGCAATAGTTTAAACGCGAGAAAGAAGACGTAATACTCTTTCCGAATTGATTAAGACAGTGAGGTAGTTAACACAAATCAGAAATAAGAAACTGAATAGGTCTATTAAAATCCATGCTAAATCAATCTTTAAAGACCCAAATGTTGCTAAACACTTGTCCTACCTCTATGACAAATGTGTTGTTGTCTCCGCAGATGAAGCTCCAAACAACATCGTTTTGTGTATCAATCGCTTTATATAAACTGCTTGATAAATTAATTAGGTGTTGACATTTCACTTGGAAACTCAACATATACACCCACGATACTTACTAACAGTCAAGAGCATTACTTATACAAGTAACTTTTAACATTACCTGTACAAGTAATGTTGAAAACGAGGCTATTTTAAATATTACTTATATAAGTAACTTTTCTAAATATTATTGTTATAGGTGTCCAATTGTACAGATTTTACTAGAATAAACAAATGTTCACAGTCATTGGGTTATTTTTCCCATGAAATATAAAATCTAATCCTTCTGAAACATTAATTGGCTTTCTGGCGCACTTATCTTTCATATCGACGCTTCTGGGTCAAAGATTGGTCTCTTGCGACTATTAAAATGAGAATCTTGAAGGTAGACAGATATAAATAAATAGAAACTTGTGAATTAATTAAGACTTGAAGTTAGTTATAATTTGTAACCCAAAACAATTACATATGTTCCTTAGATAAGTGTTCTTACTAATTCTTATTGTTTACAATTTAGTCATATATGATGTACTTAATGGCGACAAATTGTAAACAAAATAATCTCCTTGACAACATCATACTATACTGTAATGGTCTTTGACTTTGTTGAAGGCCGAACAGTGACATATAGTTGTTAACGTCTCTGATGGCAGATAGTATTCTCATTGTAATCATACCACATCTTCTTATTTTTATTATCTGTCATGATAGCAGGTTCTTCTAAACCTTTGGAACCAGAAGCACTTTTTATCTTCAACACTTGGACCATATATAAATCAGAGTGTGGCTACAGCAGATTGTTGCCTTAAGTCACAATGACCCTGATTCACTCTAAAATCTAAAAGTTAATGATCTGAAAATGGTACAAAGAGAACTGTGGTAGAAAGCTGTATCACTAGCAATCATATCACCTCTCCTTATTTCATAAGATGGATAACTGGGCAACATAAACTATGACAATTACTTGGTTTAAATCTGAATATTATAACTATTTCTTTATTTGATCAATAGAATTTAGAACAAACAAAAGAAAATACTATACGAAATTACCAAGGACACACCAAATTGACATATAGTCTGTCATTTTTTTTTTTTGGCTGGACATATTTTTAAAGAAAAACCTTAAATGTGTTTTCATTTTTTTTTAAATATATCTTGTTCCATTTTCAAATACATTTTGAAAATTTTGAACATTTAACACCAAATATTCATCATTTTATGAATTATAAAATATAAATCTTGCTTCAAACTTTGGCAATTTAATTGCTCCAAAAATCTAGTGTTTATGGAAACAAATGATTACCGGTAAATATGATATTTGATCGTTCCTACTTTGTTTGCCTTAAAAATAATAACGCAAGTCAAGTTATACAAACCATAATTTGAAAGATATGGAAATGCTATTGGTCACTTTGATAGTCCTAAATTTGTTACAGTTTTATTCGGGTTTTTTTTTCATCGTGTTCAGTCATCTGAAATAAAAAAAACATGTAAGCTATAAATGTATACAAAAGTATTTTGCTGAAAGACCTTTTCAGAAATTTTGAATAAGATCATTTTGTGTTTGTTTGTAAAACATGTCCACAATACACATGTATTTCAAAATCGATCCTATTTTTGCAGGTCTCATGTTAGAGATAGTAAGGAACTAATTAAAACAGTTATACAAAAGATTGTCAGCATTGTGTTAGAACGTTTATTTTCCATGAAAAATCACTTTAGATTGTTTAATTCGGACAAAAATAAAAAGTGCAGAGCAATTTTGAGATGATAAATATAAAGCCATTTTGGGATTATTTTGTCAATTTGACAGATGTCCAATTGTAGGATATTTAACAAGTATACTTTTCTTCAATCAAAGGTCATATATAAAACATTTTTAATGTTTTTGCACGTGGCTAGATAGATACCCTAAATTCTGAAGTTTCTCGGATGAAACATTGATGATGAATTAAATATGAAGTCACAGAAGTTAAACTTTTCCTTTTATGCCAAAATCTACACCTTTAGACATTCAAAATTGACATTTTTGACATAAAGCCATCTTTGACATGATTTCCTTTGCATCAAATTATATAAAACCGGTATCATTTAAAGTATGTTTATCAAATGTGAAACATTTAAAGTCTCAATTCAAATATTTTTTTTTTTTTTTTTCTCACTAAAATTGTATAAAAATTGTTTTTATTTTATAGGAAATCTATGAAAATTTACTTTTGTTCAAAATATTTGAGTTGAACTAATTTGATCTTTATATTATAATATCTTGTGAATACAAAATGAATATATACAATAACAATAAGTAGATGTTTTTTTTTTCTTTGTTACCATGGCCACCAATTTAATATAAAAGTAAAAGTAATAATTGAAAATTCATATTTTTCCTGGACAGCAATATTTATTCATTAAAATTCTACAAGCTTTCTGACGTACACACAATTGTGTAAGCATCTGATCGTACTTGCTACTAAGAATTTGATGATAAAATGTTGTTAACATTTTAATGCAAATAATATTAATTCAACACATCTTATGTCAATTATATGTTAATAATATCAAAGATATTTTAGAAATATATAAAGTTGGATCACATGTTTTCATGTCGTCCTTCTGAATCCATTGATATCATTTTATTTACATTTCTTATTTTTCTTAAACTGACAGTTCTGAATAAAGTTTACGCTGACACTGACTCCTGATACATTCCCAAATTAACTGATGAAGAATCCTCATACATTTACACACAACTGGTAATGAACCTTTATAAATGTACTTACCACTGTATGAATCCCATAAAACAAACATCACTGCTGATGAGTGCCACATACATTCACTCACCACTCAGGGTAAAATCAAATTAAGATTAACAATACTCCTATGCTAAAGTCAATTTAATTCACACACAACTGAAATTGAAATTAACATTCACACTTCACTGATAAAAATCCTCGTAAATTCACACTTCTCTTATATTAAATCCTCATATATAACACACCATTGGTCATACTGTTGGTGAACCTCAATACACTAACACCACTACACCCAACTGATGATGCATGCTGATAAATTAATGTGTTTTTGATTATCAATTCTCATTAATTCAAACACCACTGGTGATGAATTATAATAAAATTCTACTCCACTAATTCTTAATCCTCATTAATTCATACACAATTGCTGAGGCATCCTGATCCATCCATACATCAATAATTGATACATTTATACACCAACAGGGTGAAGCCAATTTAAATTCACTGACCATTTATCAGTAAAGTTGATATACACACCACTGATAATTAATCTTCTTAACACACCAATACTGATGATTCCTCCTTAAATCACGCACAACTGATTGTGGAGCCTATTTGATTTCACAGACCACCGATGGTGAATCCCGAAAAAATTTAAGGAATTTCATCACTAATTATGAACCCTACTCAATCCATTAACCATTGATAAATCCTGATAGACTCACGCACTACTAACTACTGATCGTCATCAATTCATACTTTTTTTATGATAGACTCACACAACGCATATAATGTATCTTCGTCAATTCACAATTCGCTAATGTCGAATCTTGATGAATTAACACATCACTGATGATGAATCCGCAAACATTCACACTTCATTGATATGAATCTTCATTCTTTCACACTTCAGTGATGATGAATCAAGATAAATTCTCACTTCTTTGATGATGAATTCACACTTCGATGATGGTTACTCCTCATCAATTCACTGACTACTGACTAGGATCCGGATAAATCCACACAACACTGATGATAAGTCCTCGCCAATTCACAGACTACTGACGAGGATGTGGATAAATTCACACTTCGCTGATGATCAATCCTCACCACTTGACTAACAACTGAAAAGCATCCGAATAAATTCACACAGCATTAATTATAGATGCAGATAAGATAACCATTCACTGATTGTGAATCATGATTAATTCAAACACCGCTGATGATGAATTTTGATAAATTTACACTTCACTGACAATGAATCTTAATAAATTCACACTTCATTGATGTCGAATCTCGTTTGTGTACACACCAGTGATTATGATTCCTCATGCATTCACACTACGGATGGTGAACCCTTTTACATTCACACACCACAGATGGTGAATCCTTACTAATTTACACATCACAGATTATGAATCCTCATTTCTTCACGCAACATTAATAATGAAACTGTATCAATCCAGAACTGATAACGAATCATAGATTCACACACCGGCAACGATTAACCCTATCAATCCAAACATCCCTGAAGATAAACCCTGTTAAAATGACACATTACGGATTGCAAACATTTCTGAATTAGCTGTATGTTCTTGCTTGCCATGACAAGACCATTTCAATGCAACTAAAATGTGTACCTGCAGATCATGCCCTTCCCTAATGAAGTGAATCAGTAAATATCTTTAAAATGGTAGAGATATCCTCCTTTAACCATTCATAGTCTTATTGGCCTTAATAAAACCTTTCTAGTTCACCATAGTGTTGTCCTCAGTGATATGCCTTGCTCCATTTATATCATGTATTGTTAAGCTTAAAAGATCTTCAAAACTATTTACATCCTCAACTCTAAACTGTATATATTCTTAATTGCCATGTCAATTTTGTTTCATTACGCTATTGATTTCTTTTGCTTGAAGTCATGCCCTGCCCGTCATCTGGTTAATTATATTTATTTCACCTCTTAGCCTGATATATTTTGAACTGACATGTCCCATGACCATAGGTCTTGTCCATACACAGGCTCGTATCATAGATGTTTTGGGGCGAAAATATATGCCAGTTGACTGGCATGCGTTCTACATTGTCCGCTATAAACACAATGCAGAACGCATACCAGTCGACTGGCATATATCCGCCTTACAACATCTATGATACGAGCCCCTATGGTCCATTGTATGAGGGAGATGGAAATTGCACACCCTTTTACCAAGGGCAACTTTAGATAAGAATGGACATCAATGTGTTCATATATAAACCAGTTTTTACCTAATCATTAGACAGATTGATACACATCGCGGAACATTATAACTTTGTACTGTGTTGTTATGCATTAGACCAAATAAGGACACATGTTGAATTACAGATTTTCCCCAAGACATGTATAATGCATACTTTCTGTTTGGTTCTTGACAGTTTTTAAATTTTTTTAATAATTTATTTTAATGACATTTACATGTTATGGTCTAAATTAAAATCCTTTCATGGGCCTTTACCTCATTAGAGTACATGGGTGAAACTAGTGCATCTTAAGAAAAAAAATAAAACTGCCATTCTAATACATAAGTAAATAGATTTTGTTTTACAATTCAGTCATAAATGATGTACTTGATGGCGACAAGTTCCAAAAATTATCTAGCCATTACTCTCAGTGATGTCGAACCTCATTTTGTACACACAAGTGATTATAATTTCTCATGAAGTCACACTACGGATAATGAACCCTTTTACATTCACAAACCACAGATGGTTAATCCTTAGTAATTTCAACAATACAGATTATGAATACTCGTTACTTCACACAACATTAATTATGAAACTGTATCAATTCAGAACTGATTACGAATCATAGATTCACACACCGACAACGATTAACCGCTGTCAATCCAAACATCCCTGAAGATAAACCCTGTTAAAATAACACATTACTGATCGCAAACATTTCTGAATTAAAAGTATGTTCTTGCTTGCCATGACAAGACCATGTCAATGCAACTAAAATGTGTACATGCAGATCATGTCCCTTCCCTAATAAAGTAAATCAGTAAATATCTCTAAAATGGTAGAAATATCCTCCTTTAACCATGCATAGTCTTATTGGCCTTGAGAAAACCTTTCTAGTTCACCATAGTTTTGTACCTCAGTGCTCCATTTATATCATGTATTGTTAAACTTAAAAGATCTTGAAAACTATTCACATCCTCAGCTCCAAACTGTATATATTCTTAATTGTCATGACAATTCTTTTTTATTACGCAATTGATTTCTTTTGCTTGGAGTCATGCTCCTGCACTTCATCGCGTTAATTATATCAGAGTTTGTTTAGATCCCCACCTCTTAGTCTGATATATTTTGAAGTTACATGTGACATGACCACAGATATTGTCCATGCACAGGGGCTCGTATCATAGATGTATTTGGGGCGGAAATATATGTTAGTCGACTGGTATGCGTTCTACATTGTCCGCTATAAACACAATGTAGAACGCATACCAGTCGACTGGCATATATATCCACCTTAAAAACATCTATGATACGAGCCCCTATGGTCCATTGTGGGAGGGAGATGGAAATTGCACACCCTTTTACCAAGGGCAACTTTAGACCAGAGCGTTGACATCAATGCGTTCGTTTATAAACCCGTCTTTACATAATCATTACACAGATTGATACACATCGCGGAACATTATAACTTTGTACTGTATTGTTATGAATTAGGCCAAATAAGGACACATGTTGAAACACAGATTTTCCCCAAGACATGTATAATGCATTTTTTTTTTTTTTTTTTTTTTTTTTTTATAATTGATTTTAATGACATTTACATGTCATGGTCTAAATTATAATCATTTTCATGGGCCTTTACCTCATTAGAGTGCATGGGTGAGATAGTGCATCTCAAGAAAAAATTAAAACTGTCATTCTAATACATAAGTATATACAATTTGGTTTTACAATTTAGTCATAACTGATGTACTTGATGGCGACAAGTTCTAAAAATTATCTAGCCATTACTCTCCTTGACAATAGTTGTCACCGTCTCTGGTGGTGGATCATACCACATCGTCTTATTTTTAGTAAATGCCATGATAGCATGTTCTTCTAGACCTTTAGACCAAGAAGCAATTGTAATCTTCAACACTTGTATCATGTAAAAATCAGAGTGTGGATACAGCAGATTATTCTTAAATGTCACAATGAACCTTATTCACTATAAAAAGTTACTGTTGTGAAAATGGCAACTTTATATAAGAGCATTGACATCAATGTGTTCGTTTATTAACTAGTCTTTACATAATCATTACAGAGATTGATACACATCGCGGAACATTATAACTTTGTACTGTCTTGTTATGAATTAGGCCAAATAAGGACACATGTTGAAATACAGATTTTCCCAAAGACATGTATCATGCATACTTTTTGTTTAATTCTTGACATTTTTTTTTTTTTTTTTTTTTAATTGATTTTAATGACATTTAAAAGTCATGGTTTAAATTAAAATTATTTTCATGAGCCTTTACCTCATTAGAGTGCATGGGTGAGGTAGTACATCTGAAAAAAAATAAACTGCCATTCTAATACATAAGTATTTACAATTTGGTTTTACAATTTAGTCATAACTGATGTTACTTGATGGCGAAAGGTTCTAAAATTATCTAGTCATTACTCTTCTTGACAATAATTGTTACCATCTCTGGTGGTGGATCATACCACATCGTCTTATTTTATTATATGCCATGATAGCATGTTCTTCTAGACCTTTGGAACCAGAAGCGCTTGTTATCTTCAACACTTGTCCCATATAAAAATCAGAGTGTGGATACAGCAGATTGTTCCTATATGTCACAATGAACCTTATTCACTATAAAAAGTTACTGTTGTGAAAGGGTTAAAAGACAACTATAGTAGATAGCTGTCTCACTGGCAATCATGTCACATCTCCTTATTTCATAAGATGGATAACTGGGAAACATAAAATGTGAGAAACACTTGGTTTCAGTCTGAATTTTAAAACTACTTGATTATTTGATCAATAGAATTTAGAACAAACAACAAAAGTACTATACAAATTTACCAAGGACACACTAAATTGAAATATAGTTTGTTTTTCTTATTTTGCTGAACATATTTCTAAAGAAAAATCCTTTAATTAGATTTTAAATATCAATTGTTCCATTTTCCAATACCCTTTACCAGTTTAAAACTTTAAAATTTTAACACTTAATATGCAAATATGCACAAAATTATCCTGAAAAGTTATCATAGGTACATGTACATAAAATTGTAAATCCAGTTATACAAAACATTACTTTAAAGATATTGAAATGCACCATTCGTCACTTTGAGGGTCCTAAACTGGAAACAGTTTGATGCGTTTTGTTGATCTTGTTCAGTCATCTGAAATAAAAGAAATCATAAACCATAAATGTATACACACGTATTTTAAGACCTGTTTCAAGAATTTTGAATAAGATCAATTCGAATGTTATGTAAAACATAACTACAATACACATATATTTCAAGTTCGATCTTTTTTTTTTCCAGGACTCATATCGGAGAAGATTGAAACCCTTCTTGCATGTCTTGCATACACACTCTCATTCATAATTTTTGTGTGCTATCTGTGATTTTTATACGCCCCTTTACAGAACGTATTTTGGTATACCATTGTCCGACCGTATGTCCGTCCGTCGTCCACACTTCAGACAATATCTCAAAGACGCGTTCTCCAATTTGCATGACATTTTGGTGAATTGTCTCGTCCTTTTTCTAAAAAAGTTTATCGGAAGATACCAAGGCCTTGATGATAAATATTTCGTATTAACTTCACAAATAATACACGATGGTCTTGATGTATAGATTCTAGGTACTGACGTTGTTTATCATCTTAATTACGTGTTATAGTGTTTGTTTAGTTGTCTTTGTAAATTATTAACGTGTACTGTTTGGTCCATTTTTGGTAATATCCTTTAGACGTGGATTGGTACTTGTACATCCCGACATTGTGTTGTTGTGCTGTTGTCATTTCTTGTATTCTTTTGTTTCAATGTTGCGTACGTGCCTTATCTATGTGCTATTTTGTTTTTTTCTTTTGTTGTTGACATATTTGTTTGTTTCTATAGTGATTGAGATTATAACACAATGTTGACTACTGTACCCCTATTTTTGACATTTTTACCTATTATGTCTGTTTGTTTTGTTCACACATTGTTGTCAATATAATGGAATTTTATGCGACTGCCATACAAGTGAAAGGTTTAGCCAGCTATAAAACCAGGTTTAGTCCACCATTTTCTAAATAAGAAAATGCCTGTACCAAGTTAGGAATATGACAGTTGTTTTCCATTCGTTTGATGTGTTTGAGCTTTTGCCAATTGTAAGGGACTTTCCGTTTTGAATTTTCCTTGGAGTTCGGTATTTTTGTTGTTTTACTTTTTATGTATGTTTATTGACATACGTTCCTTTTTAATTGAAAAACAAATTCTGATTTTAGTTTTTGGAGTATTGGGAATTTATTCATAAAAGGGTGGGATTTTCCAGTTTTCGGACAATAACTAAAACACGCTTTGAGCAGTTTCCATGAAACTGTGGTGACTATATCTATTGAAATAATTTGTTTTTTTATAAATTTTTGATATGACATTGCGAAGTTATGGAACTTTATTCTTTGAAAAATCGTTGAAAACTGTCCATTTTCATACTTTAGACGATTATAGAATTTCATTCGTTTAAAAATCGAGGCCACAAACTTAGTTGAACTTGGGGTAGCCTTAATAGTTCCAAATTATTCATGTTTTATGTTTTCTGTGCATGGTTTTTTTCTTTCAGTTGAAAACGGGGTCTGTCTGAGCAATACTCGTAGTATTATTAGTTGAAGAAAAATGTAGTCAAGTGAAATTTAGGAAGCTTTTCAGATGTTCGGACTACTTGGGTTTTATTCCTAAGGTACAGAATACGTTATTTTGTCTCATATCACCCACATTTCATTTCACAGAAGACTTTAATAGCTCATAAAGGTCATTACAAAAAATCAGCAGATTATAGATTTCTTTTTACAGTTTGAGACCCACATAATGCCAGTGCAAACTATAAGGTAAAAATCCTAGTCAGCTTCCCGGCTTTTTTAAAATCAAATATCTTGAAAAGGAGTTTCATAGCCTATCAATATTTTTAGCTTATTTTGTTCCTTAACTAATGCCTAATGCACGTCTGGTTTAACCCATTCAAGAACCCTGAGGTTGTGGATGCTTTATCCTCTTTGCATGACAAATATGTCGTTGTTCCAGCAGATAAAGCCTCCAATAATATTGTCTTCATATGTAAAACCATTACTTGGAATGTCTCAAAAAGTTTGAAAAACAGCAAGATAATCCTACATATTCTTTAACATTTACAAAGGATGGTTTTACAAAATCACAAATATGTCCTTCTTTTTTTTTTGGTATTAACATCAAAGAAAACGAAGAAAATCTACCGTCATTATACTGGATACAAAAGCTTCACAAAACTCCTTATAAAGAACGATACATAGCTGGATCATCAAGATTTTCAACTAAACATCTTTCTAACGTGCTGACTACTATTCTTTCTACAGTAAAGATGGCCTTCAAAAATATTGTGATGAGATATATTCCACCAGTGGAGTCAATCAGATGTGGATTCTTGAAAATTCTAAAGATCTACTGCTTAATCTTAGATCACAATCTCTGCAATTGTGCAGCAACATTATAAAACTTTCGATTTTTCTACGCTTTACACTACTATTCCCCATGCTCAATTAAAAGATCGACTTCACCATCTCATTAAACAGAGCTTTTCTATAAAATGGGAATCGTAGATCTAAATTTCTTGTTTTGGGTTATAATAACTCTTGTTTTGTAAAGAACCACACTGATTCTACCAGAAAATATACTGAAGATGAGATTATCAAAATGCTGGACTTTTTGATCGACAATATATTTGTTGAGTTTGGTGGATTGATATTTCAATAGACAGTCGGTATTACAATGGGTAATAATAATTATGCACCCCTACTGGCCGATTTGTTTTGTACTCGTATGAAGCAGAATTTATTCAGAACCTTATAAAAGACACAAAAAAAGCACCTTGCGAAATTCTTTAATTTTACTTTCAGATATATAGATGCTGTCCTATCGCTGAATAACCCGTATTTCAGCCAGTACTTACATCTCATATATATCCCAGTGAACTTGAAATTAAGGATATTACTGATATTAGGAGGACTTCTTCATACCTTGATCTTTTAATCAATATTGGCAAGGTTGAACGACTTCACACTAAAATATGACAAACGGGACGATTTCAACTTCCCAATTATAAATTTCCCATTTCTCAGCAGTAACATACCCTCTGCCCCATCGTATGGTCTTTACATATCTCAGTTGATGTTCAAACTATACGGGACTTCATATACAGGAGTGTGCTCCTTACGCTCAAACTGCTCCAACAGAGTTATGAGGAGGAAAGATTAAACATGACACTCCGTAAATTTTATGGACACCACCACGTATTGGTTGATCGATACTAACTAACGACATTTTACCACGTCTTAGATTGTGATTTACCATCTACGTCGTCTGGTCTTCTAAGTACCGAACGTGACCTATTCCCGAATGTGACTGTCTTACTGAGTGTAAATTCGCATTGCTATTAGATGTGTCTCGGTATTTGAACATCCAACATTCATGTATTTAGTTATGATGTTCCATTTGTAATTCTGGTTGGATGTTTTGTTATGTCTTATCGTTTTGCTTTTAATTCTATTTTATTTTTATTTATGTATGTAAAAGTGAAAATATTATAGTTGATGTGTTTCCCTCAATTTTATTTTGTGACCCGGATTTGTTTCAGTTAAATCGATTTATGACTATTGAACAGCGGTATACTACTATTGCCTTTATTTAAAGTATCAATTTTAAACTCTAGATTTTTTAATTTCACCTTAGTACATCCTTAAAGAATAAAGATGAGCAGATGGGGCGACGGGCGTTTCATGAACTCATGGCGCAGTTCTTTATTTTATTTTGATTTTCATTATGCAGGGATTTTAGATCTTTCTCTGATTGCCTCTTCTTAGTCACTGTCATCTGATGTATTATCAACGAGTTTAAAAAAAATGTTATAAGTTTTCTTGAAATTTGAATTTGGAACATTGCATTTAAAATTAAATTTCAATTTTTTTAATGTCAGAACACATGGAAAATATAAACCAAGACCTATCATCTTACTACATGTTCATTCACTATTAAACTGAATATCTCGTGGAACATGAAAGAAACATTATATATTTACAATTGTAATGTACGTATGCGTTTTTTTAAATACATTTATCTATTGTATAATCCAGACCTTCTAAACTGTCTTTCATAATAACTTGTCGTTATGAGATATTTTGGTCTTGTAGCGACACGTTCTCCAAGAGTGTAGAGCTGTGAATGAATTGATTGCTAATTAGTGATTAAGACCCGCGTCAGCATAATTGGTCACGAAGAGGCATAACTAATTCGATGAACCATAAGCATCATTCATTTTCATATAATTTTAAGCTTTCTGTGTCAATGTTTTTATATAAAATGTTTCTACCTTTTGGATATTCACATTTTCTTTTAAAGTAGGATAAAAATAGATGAAAAGGAAAAAGGTATGATAAGATTGCCATCCTTGAAGACCTTCCCTTAGAAATGGATGACGAATCTTAATATCAATAAATGTGTGTGCATTCTACAAAGCCATAGGTACCTGTAGCATTACACAATTGCAGAAAGAAATTAAATTGACCCTCATCATTATAAACAATTCTCTTGTTGTGCTTTCTGACAAGTTTAGCTTACTGTATTACTGTACATGTTTATATTATGCACTGTTAACATGTTTCACTATCACACTAGTATCTTCATTTATCATATGTTTAATAGTAAATACAGTAGTTTTGAATATGTGATAAATAGCCTGATGTTTAATCCATATCGCGCAACTTTGATGCGCACCCTTTCCCACACCCTACCCTTTATTGCATGGCTACCCTTTATCGCATGGCTACCCTTTATTGCACCCCTACTCGGATGTCTCGTTCGTATTCTATACGGAGTCTCTCGGACTTTTTTCATTCAGCAGAGGACAACATTGATCAGCTGCTGATGTCATGGCGTTGCCACGGAGCCCGCACAGCATTCAAATGGGAGAAGAAGTAATGAATCGTTTGGCTCAAGATGTTTTAGAACTGGAAGATCGGATTGAAGAACGCGATAGTGCTGCTGAGCAGATGACTACAGATGAATTCATCGACCAAATGAGAAATAAGAATACAAGTAGGAAGACAAATTCAGATGTCAACAAGTTAAAAACATGGCTTTCCGATCAAAATGAACTATGGGAATTTCATAAGATTCCTCCTCAGGAACTTGACCTCTTGCTAGCAAGATTTTCATGACTGCCAAGAAGTGTGATGGAGGTATTATGAACCAGACACATTAAAATCAATTCAAGGCAGCATAAATAGACATTTGACTGAAAAACACTGTAATATAGACCTAATCAAAGACAAGGAATTCAAGCACTCAAGAGATGTTCTAATGTCTAAAAGAAAACTACTTCGTCAGAATTGAAAAGGAAATAAACCAAAAAGCTGAACCACTGACAAAGGAGGAAATTGATATACTGTATCAAAAGAAACTTCTAGGAGCAGGTAAAATTAGAGTTCACAATTAAAATGATAAAAAGCAATTAAATAGACCACATGATATTTTTCGCATTAAAATACTTTTTATTTTACGCGTATGTCTGATATAAAGTTTGTGCTCTCCATATATATCTCCAATACTAACTGATTTAAGGTTCACCTTAACCTTTCGGCTCATAGTACGTGACACATACATGATCATGATGATACATGTATCTTCTTGTATTCAGCTATCCTTTATGAACGTTTTTTTTTACAAGTAACAATAACGTTACTGTATATGTACGATGCATGCATATCCCTCATTGGCGTTAAACAATGTACAAATATTTTTCTGTAGTTTAACATTTATTATTTTGGCAAACAAAATATTACTTGTAGGCTTCATCTCACCTGGGACTAATGTAATAGTCCCAGATCTCACACTAAAAGTGTTGGTTGTTGAGCATGGTGTTTTATAACTAATATTAACAAAATAATCCATTTTATTTAAAAGAATTTAGACATAAAACATGCTGTGATAATGATTGACATACATTTAATTTTTATTAATTTATTTGAAAAATAACTTGTTTTGTATTTTTCAGCTAATCCAAGAGCGTTAACAAACACTGTTTTCTTAAACAACAGTATGTTTTTGGAATGAGATCAAGACTGGAACATCAAAATTTAAGATTGGGGATATTACCTAAAACAACATCAGCAGGAGAAAAGTATCTGAGTTTACAGAGGGCAACCAAGACAAGGTCAGGTGCAACGAGTGACGCAAGGGCATTTTCCCCAAGATGTTTGAAAATAAAGGTAGATAAAAATTTTCATGCATTGAGCATAATCATAACCCTGCTTGAAAGAATATTTATAGATTATTGTTGGTCATCTCAATGAGATTAATTTTCTCACTTGAGATAGTATAGTGAAAGTGAGAAAGGCAATCAAGTTGAGATGACCAAAGATAATCTATTTATAGCTACATGTATATTACTTATGATACATTGTTATTTTCATTGACAACCTCAATGTGCAATAAATTATTTTACTCTCCATCTTTCTGCTACACTAGTGTTAGCACACTTTCTCAGCCATTACTAACATGTACAGTCTGAAAATTACACCAAACAGTGTCAGAGTTAGATTTTCTACTGACAAATATAATATATACACAATGTGCATTTATATTAAAACAAACATTATATCGTACTATCTGGAAGTTGATGTTAACAAGACTTACAACACAATATGAAATTCTACTATACATATATATTTTATATACTTAGAAACTGCACTTTTAAAGTTAAATATAAAGTCAGGGAATAAAAGAAAAGCCTTAACTATACATCACACAGTTTTTCTCTCACTTTTATTACATTATGTATTTTTGCAGGAAAGCGTCCAGAGAAAATGAAAGCAGATGACTCCAAATTCTATGTTGGCATCAACAATAAAGGCTATGGTGATGAATGGTTTATAAACCAACCAATGGAAAAAACACACTATTTAATATAATAAAATCTAGGACAGATGAAGCCGGTATACAGGGCCGTAAAGTCAATCATAGTGCCCGAAAACAGGCATTACAACACTTATCCATGCAGGTGTTCAGAACACTTTAGTTCAACAACATTCAGGCCATAAAAGCCTTAGTTCTATAAACAATTACTCCAGTGCTTCGTTTCAACAACAAAAGATATGTCAAAGGTGCTATGTAAATTCACTTCAAACCAAGATAGTACTACATATATTAATCAGAATACTATTCAACCAGGTGATAGTACTGCTAACTTGAATAATGTTGATACAATTCCTGATGATGATGACGACATGGTTTTAGTAAGAGCGTCGCAAGAAATGATAGAAAACACACTGCTTGACATAGAAAACTTCGAAAATTATGAAGTACTTGATATTCATAATGATATACATGTAGATAATTGCAAGAAATCTAGCAACTTAGTTCAGAATAACACTGATATGTCTGTCCGTATGTTTGAGAATTATTCCGTGCCGTCCATTCTTCAAGGTGCTACTGTAAAGGGAATGTTATAATTAACTATGGAAATCCCATTGAAGAAAAAGAAATTATCAGAGACAAACCCAGAAAAAGAATATGGGTCATTTATGACAGTAGTGATTCTGACTAAATTGTTTATATTCTATATTCTTGTTATTAAATTGTTGATTCATTGTTACTTCTTTTTATTTATTTACAGGTTTTTTTCAAAATGTGTTTTATACAGTACAACCATATTACTAAAGGAGGATAAAAACTCATTGAAATAGTATCATATAAAACTCAAACAAATAACAAAAATATACAATAAAAATATTTCTATGGGCAACAGGACCTAAATTGTAAGGTAACCAATGTAAGTAATTCCTATTTATGATAAAGCTTATACAACATGGCAAACAAAATTGAAGGTAATTCCTGTCCAGGTGCTCTGGATCAGTAATTCCTTTATACTCTCCTGTTTAAACATATGATGAAGCGTATAATACATGGCAAAATCCGTATTACATGCCGTATCACCCTCGACCAATATCAGCCCTTGGGCCTAAGGGCCCTCGGGCTGATATTGGGTATCTCGGGATGATACGGCATGTGATACGGATTTTGCCATGTATTATTCTCTATATAGCCTAGACATTGCCAGATTTGATTTCCGATAGTTAAAATGGTGCATTTTTTTTTTTCTTTTTTTTTTTTTTTTTTTTATTGTTTATTAATGGCAACATAACGGGACATGAAAATGGCAGATGTTTCCCTTAATTTTGGTCAAAATTAGAATATGAGCATGATGAGTTATATTGTACATGTACCTGTTGTACCTTTTCTGAAACCAGAAAACGTTGATATTTATCCGTAAAGTGATCGAATAAAATCAGATGCTTTTCATCTCATTTTTTGTTAATTTTAATTTAATGGAAAAATTTGAGCGAAAAGAAATATTTGTAACCATTACAACAAGTTTTGGTCCTTTGTCTGATATGGATATGAAAATACAGGCTGTCAAACAGAAACTACCCACAACAAACATACATAAAACAATCTGCATGTTCATAAAACACATTTGAAGGCGGCAATGTATATTATTTTTGGTATCTAAACATATTTGCATTGCACACTAACTGTCATGATCATATTTGAAAACTTAACCTGGTCAGTGAGGCCAAAATGCAAATGTATGATTCCTATTTAGATCCG
>JAASAO010000720.1:0-31397 GCA_017311375.1 Mytilus coruscus | reverse complement strand
AATATTCGATTGTTTTATTGAATAACAAAAGAAAAAGAAAACAAAATATGTATTCCTTTGCAGCCATGAATGCTTACGGTACTACATTCTGTCGATATTGTTATCTTTGCATAGAAGAAGGTTGTGTTGTTATTTCTCAGACAGTTTATGACATATTTACATTTATTCCATTGGATGTGTACTAATTGATATTTAGATCTGGGAAGCATGTACTTATTAGTTCTGAGTAGCTTTGTAATAATTTTAACTGTGAGTATGCCCAGATCGGTACATGAACTTTGTGTCTTCAGACTTGTTGGTATTTGTTTTGTTTGTGCTCTTTTCGTGGCCACCGAACAGGGAACGACGGGACCACATTATTCATTCGCCAACATGTCTAATCCTGCCACATTCTGTCTGCGCAGATAAAATTCAGAAGCATATAATTCAGTGGTTGTCGTTTGATGATGTATATCATAACTTCTCCATTAATACTCATAAAAGCTCTTCTTGTTTCTTTATTTTAGATGTATTCAATTAACATTTTGAGTTCCTTTTTACTTTTCAACTAGAACAAGATGACAATTATCATACACACTTTCAGGTTTGGCGATTAAATTAAGAGAAAAGGACATTTAGTTGATACATGTATGTCAGGAACCCGTAACTCAGTCGTTGTCGTTTGTTGCTGTGTAACATATTTGTTTTCGTTCATTATAATGTACATAAATTAGGCCGTTAGTTTTCTCGATTGCATTGCTTTACATTTGTCATTTCAGGGGCCTTTAATAGCTGACAATGCTGTATCAGCTTTGCTATTGTTGAAGGCCGTACGGTGACCTATAGTTGTTAATTTCGGTGTCATTCGGTCTATTGCTGAGAGTTGTCTCATTGACAATCATAACACATCTTCTTTTTATATGTAAGTTTTGATGAGTAAAAACACACTCAAGACTATTTTGACCTTTACGTTGTTATCATGACAATAACAGATTAGTAAGAAAAACCAAATGAGTGTCTCTACGATTTGTGTTCGTCAATCATACTCTAGTTAAAACATGAGCTTTGCAACTTATGCTTAGCGCCAATGACATTCAAGTTAGCTTATGACTTCGTTGTCAACTGAGAAAAAATTCTCTTCCGAATAGATATAGATGGAAAATAAAAACATGGGCAGATCAAACCAAATAAAAAAAAAAAAAAAAAGAAATAAAGAACGATTATACAAAATACAAATAAACGAAAATTGAACCGATGCCGATATTTTTTCCAAATACATTTTAGTCTATACTGAAAATTGATTCAAAATCAAAAGCATCCTTTCGTAACATGCAGAAATAAATATCGAAAATAACGAATAAAAAATTCAAATATTGAGAAAAATATTCATGAAGTGACTGAAAAACACACTAATTCATGAAAACTCAAACAACTTTTGACTTGACATGATATAGTGGAAAAAGTATTTGACGTGTTGTTAAACCTAGATATCTAACAAATTATAAGTTTTATTGATAACTGCTTAAAATCCTTAACTGAACAACAGTAAATTATCCCTGTTGTTTGGTCACGAGCTGAAAATATTGATATTTGAGTTCTCTGATTCATTCTGATCAATACAGTGTCTTATAATGGAAATATAGAACAAAATGTAAGAAACAATGTCTTTCTTTCCGCGTCAATACTTCGTTTTCTTGCAACGTCGTTGACAACATCTTGAACATACCTATCGTTGCATGATTTCTTTTACTTGAATATAACTTTTTAGTTTTTAACAGGTCACAGTTTTCATTTGTAACCATGCTAACATTTATAAGTTATGAAAGCATGAAAATAATTATCTAATTTGTAAAATCATTTCTACACGTTCATGTACGCTAAGCAATACATGTCATCATAAAGGAACACTTTAATATCACTCAGTGATAAATAGTTAGTAACTGATCTTATTTAAACGCGTATAATCTACAATTAAACTCATATAATAGAGAACGCGCCCGTTACTGATCTAGGTTAAAAGTGAATAATAAGCAATAACAATCATGCTGATGGTGATAACTGATTACGTTTAATGTCCAGCAGCAATTTAACGCATACACCTATATGATGTGTAGGCTCATTTACATAATAGATAAATTGTAGTATATTGAAAGGCTATTGGGATCAAATTTGTGTAAAGTTGAGATTGAAATGGGGCTCCAGTACATTTAAGCTCCTTGGAATTACTTTTTCAGTCGACCTAGATAGAATGAGTAATTTAAATTATAGGCCAGTTTTAGATAATATAGACAACACTTTGAAAAATGGTCAAAACAGTATCTCACCCCTTTGGAAAGATTACCATTTTAAAACTTTGGTCATATCTAAATTAAATCATCGGTTTCTATCTATCCCTAGTCCAGATGAGAATATGTTACGTAATTTAACAAATAAAATGTATGCTTTTATCTGGGATAATAAACCTGATAAGGTCAAGCGAGATCTTTTATGTCAAGATTATTATATGGGTGGTTTAAAATGCTAAATTTAAAAGCATTTATACAGGGACTGAAACTTACATGGGTAAGACGGCTGTATAATTCGAATTCAAAGTGGATGAGATAAGTCTCTATTGTGGAGCAAATAAATTTTAGTGAACTAAGTTATATTGGGCCTATTAAAGGTCATCAAATAAATTTTGGCAAGAGGTTTTGATGCTTGGAAAACCCTTAATCAAATTAGAAAACCAAGATGTATTGATTAAATTCTATCTTATTCTTTATGGCAGGTAGAAAACATCAAAACTGGTGGTTCAAGAGACTACAATAAAAACTGGGCAAACGCTGGAATTTGGACAGTGCATGACTTGTTAGATTATCAGGGCAAAGTTATGTCATTTCAAAATTTTCAACAATTATATCAATTTAGGCCAAATATTTTACATTATTATGGAATAGCACACTCGCTTAATGAGTGGTTAAACACGATCGATATTGAAGTAAAGGAGAAAAAATTCAAGCAATACTACCTTTTAACATAAGTATCTTCTTTGAATCAAAAAGGTTCAAAGGACATGTACAAAGTATTGAATGAGAAATATATTACTTTTGCTACAAAGGAAAAATGGAAGAACCATCTTAATATGACTGGTATTAACTGGAAAAAATGCACACTTCGTGTACAAAATATACTAGAAGCACTAAGCTTTGCTGGTTCCAATATAGAATTATACATAGAATTTTAGGAACTAATTCACTACTTTACAAGATGAAAATAAATAGTAGCAACATGTGTACAGTTTGCAAAGATGGACAAGAGACCATAGAACATTTATTTTGGAGCTGTTCGATGGTCGCCAGTCTCTGGCATGCACTAAACATCTGGATTTTGAAATGACAAATATTGAACTGCCTTTGAATATGATGATTATTCTTTTGGTATCTACGAAAATGTTAAATTGAATTTTGTTAAAAATAAGATTATTCTACTTTCAAAATACTATATTTACCGAATAAAATTACAAGAAGTTTTGCCAAATTTAAATGCTTCAAAAACTATTTAAAGGAACACTTGAACTTAGAAAATACATTTCATTTAAAACCTCTCTGTAGATGAATATAACAAATACTGGAGTCCCTGGGCCCTATTATAGAATGAATAGTAAATGTCGAATTTTGATTGAAACACCACTAATAGATATTGCAAGAACATATAAGATTCCAATGTTATAAGAAAATTATTTATTTTCAACCTATTGTTGCACCATCATATATTCAATTGTTGTTTAATTATTTAATATTTCCTTTGTGTGAATATGCCATTCTGTATACCTTTGTTCATACATGCTGTGCTAGTCTATTTGTTACAATAAAGAAAATTCACTATAAAAAAAAATATTGAAAGGCTTATTAATTGACAAAAATAATAACAATAAGGACATGGGATATATTGCCCACGAGACAACTATCATTATACGAAAAGATAAAGATGTGAACCATTACAGGTCGTAGTAGAACCTTCAACAGTAATCAAAACCTATACTATTTAGACATGTGTGCTATAGAAACTCAACAAAATGTAAAATAATTCAAAAGAAAAATAAGAGGGTCCAAAGAGTCTTAATCGTTCACCTGGATATTTTGTAGATCTAGCGTCAATAATGTTTGCTGTTTACAGTCTACTACTGTTTTCGAGAAAAATTATAAGGGATGATCTGAACTAAAATCGATTTTTTAACATAATTATTAGCCAAAATATAGTTTATGTTATGTTCTTTTCGTAACAAAAACAAAAGTATGGGTCACGAAGCTTTTTTCAAGCTATAGTTTGTACAAAATGTAAGATTGTGCATACATTAAACATGGAAAAACTATTTTGTGTGATAGTGAGAAAACTAAACGATAGAATTTTAAGATGAAATATGATAAAATAGCTCTGTAAAGAGGTTTCAAGAAATAAGAAGAAAAGTGCATTCATGGGACTCGTTTTCTTGCTACAAATCAAAATAGGTAAATCCACAATACATGCCGTTACAAAAGTTATAATATCTGAGTTATTCTACCTTATCGGATGAATATGAAAAAAAATATAATTGAATGAGACAAAAACATTCTGCATTTGAAAATAGTCCAAATAATAAGAAAAAATACATTGTCCTTTAATTAGAGAAAGCAGTCTTACGAAGGAATTACATTCCTCTTTTAAAATTTGCATAGTTTATTAAACATATAAACCGATTGTTTTCTACTTTTTAGAATTCACGATTGCGAAAGGCAACTATGTAAGTTAAATGTAATTGCCAAACAAATTACAAAAGTGCATTTACTACTTTAGCAGTCATTCAATGGGTTTTTCATGATGTCATTTTGTAGATTATTGTTTGCTAAAATGTCTCTTATCTCAACTAGAGAGGATCTAGTGACCCATCCCCAGTAACTGAGAGGTGATCTAGTTACCCGCCCTCAGAAACTGAAACGCCATGATCTTCTATAATGTCTATAGTGGTCTAAAACATTGTCAAACGATTTTAATCAATTTCAAAAGGAACTCTTCACTTACTATCCGAAACCACATTTTTATACATTTTCCAACAATCAAGTACCATAACTCTTGAAGTGTAAAATGAGACAAAATAACAAACTAAAGTTGTCTTTAGTTGTCCTTATATTCCATAGAAATGCAATTGATTTCAAAAGGCACTTCTTTCTTTATCATCTGAAACAAAAACATGTGAAGAATAAACCCTCGGACAAATGGAAAGACGAACTTCCAGACATGAAGATTCCTCGACTTTGCTAAGTGGGGAATAAAAACTAAGAAATAATGGATAGGAGCCATATTTTATGGACAATAACTTCCATAAGGGACAAAATGACGAATTCAGATCTTACTTTACAAAATATGTTTTGCTTTTCCCATAATAGTTTCATCAGAAAATTCAAATGTTGGTGAAAATCGTCTGTTATAGGATATTAGTTCTATAATGGATCAACTGATGACTTTAGTCGTGCTGTCACGTTTGTGGATCTGATTTGTCAGAATATTATCTTTCAAATCAATTGTTTTTTTATAGAAATGCTTTTTCTTTAGATAAATCAAAATGGGCTTTATACCCCGATAGTTGATTTTGGCAATATCAGCCATGTTTAGCGATTGCTCAAATAAACAGATGCAATGTTAATCTAGATAACCTAAGAAATATTCGGATTAAGTTTAAAAGTATTTGGATCAGTAGTTTCAGAGTGGTGAAAAAGTTTATGACGACGGACGACGGATGCCAAGTGTTGCCAATAGCTCACTTGACCCGGATACCCCATCCGCACTATCATTTTTATGTTCAATGGACCATGAAATTGGGGTCTAAACTCTAATTTGGCATTAAAATTAAAAGATCATATCATAGGGCACATGTGTACTAAGTTTCAAGTTGATTAGATTTCAACTTCATCAAAACTACCTTGACCAAAACTTTAACCTGAAGCGGGACAGACGGACGAACGGACAAACGGACGGACGGACGGACTAACGGACGCAAAGACCGAAAACATAATGCCCCTAGGTGGGGCATAAAATCAAGAAATACATATATGGCAGAAAGGAATAACGATAATCTCTTGAGAACAGATTGCAGGTTTGAGACATGCATATAAATTGGTTGGGCTGAACATGATAGAGAGCCACCAACCCTGTCCTTGACCTAGGACACACCACACAGTACTCCGTATCAAGGACATCACATCAAGGAATATCGTATCGACTGGGAGATATGTATACTCCGTATAAAAATGCATCTAGAGATATCAGTAGTGAATATGTATATTGTTTTATCCTAAAACATCAGTACAAATGATATATGCACATACTTAACGCTCTGTTAAATCATTCACGACTTTTCATATACTGCAATGATTTAGAGATTTGAACATTGTAAAGTGACTTGAAGATGTCGAACTCTTAATATATTTGTATGTTGTGAGGTAGTTTCCTCATTGAAGAACACCCAAGATCTTCTTTTATTTATATCTAAAGTCAAACCTCTAACTACTGGTGTTGAACCTTTCTGCTGTGATGTTCCTGGAGTTACTTCTTGACCTTCTTTTGGCATGAAATTCTAAAATACAAAGACAAAAACTTGGTCGAATATCTTTTATATATTGCAGTCAATATTTATGAAAGTGTAAGTTGATATACTGTCATGCAATATAAGATGCCCCAAAACATGTATTTAATATACTATAAAATAACACAAGAGAAGACTATGGTGAGTAAAGTCAAGTAAACTTATCTAGTAGGGTGAAATGCAATGCAAGCTAGAGAGGTGATGTAGAAATCACAGATACCATAATCCGCAGTTACTGGAATATCATGATTTTGTTTATTTAAGCCGCATACTTTGAGATTTTACAGCATGTTGTAACATTTTTGTTTATAGTTAAAAGGCAGTGTATATGTTTAAACTTTCCTGTATGACTTCAATTTTTGCTAAGAACAATTCTATCATATAGATATAAGAAGATGTGGTATGAGTGCCAATGAGACAACTCTCCATCCAAGTCAAAATTTATAAATGTAAACCATTATAGGTCAAAGTACGTCTTCAACACGGAGCCTAGGCTCACACCGAACAGTAAGCTATAAAGGGCCCCAAAATTACTAGTGTAAAACCATTCAAACGGGAAAACCAACGGTCTAATCTAGATAAAACGAGAAACGAGAAACACTTATGAACCACATCAACAAACGACAACTACTGAACATCAGATTCCTGACTTAGGACAGGTGCAAACAAATGCAGCGGGTTTAAACGTTTTAATGGTACCAAACCTTCACCCTTTTATATTAATGATGAAAATAGTATAGTGCTGTGATAAACATAAGAACAGATCGTATCTGAACTTTGTAATTTTTAAAATTTCAATTTGAGTCAGGAACTGACCTGAATCATTATGACATACGAAGAGAAAGTATTTATATTCATTATGAGCGGAGTGTAAAAGTAAATTATAATGATTAGGGGGTATAGCTGTGGTCATTTAAAAATAAGTTTTCGAAGGACAATGCTGCTGTTTAGGGTCCAAAACATTCCATTAAAATTTCAATCAATTTTGAAAATGGATTCTCAAGAAACAACAAAATTAAGAATTAAGTTCCATCAATCTTGAACGGTAAAAATGAAAACGACGAAAAATGTACTTAACTGCTATTGAGTGATACAAATCAGTCCATGAACATTCTAATCAGTTTAACAAAAGAGTTCTAAACAATGTATGACCAACACTCCCAAAAAATAGAATTTTTACAACATTGATGGACAATAACTCTGGAACGCTAACTTAACACCACCTGTGTATAATGGTCCAAACGCAATAGTTTTCCATTTACAATCTGGAAACCAATGAAGTAATATTAATCTAGAACGGTTAAGGAGAACACAACTAAATTCAATTTAAACCTCTGTTAAGATTTCATAAATATATCGAAAGGGTTTTCCTTTTTCTGTATCTAAAAAATTTAAAAAAAAAAGAACTTTTTCAAAAATCAAGTACCATAACTCTAGATCGGTAGAAGTGAAAACGACGACATCCAAACATACTCTGTGTGTAATAATCTAAATCTTTCCATTAAAATGTCAATCAATTAAAAAAGGGGTTCTCCATTTATTATCCGGAAACCACAAATTTGTATCCTTGTAAAATCACTCTTAATCTATAAAAGTGAATTCGACGAAAATTAAAATAAAGCTGTGTTAAGAGCTCAAAACGAATAAAATATTTCAATTAATTTAAAAACGGTCTTCGCTATTCATTTTTTCGGAAAATAACAAACAGAAACCCTACAATAAACAAGTGAATCAACGAAAATCGTTCTCAATGCTAGTACAACTGCATACCAACTAAGCATGCATATTCCCATACAAGTATATAATTAACTTGTTCACAAAACTTTTTAAAAATGTTGGTGTCGCCTACGGAAATACCGGTTACAGAAAATATAAGTCTCACCTCTGTCTCTACCTCGAGACGAGACAGGAAAACCAGGTAAGTTATACAGTGACTTGCCTTTCCGAAGGATAACATATTTTTTCAGCTGTTAAAGGTGCATGCATCGTATGCAATTTTATATTGATATACATTTTTATCTCAATATTTAGATGTAAATTGACTACATTAATGTGCTATATAGCATCTTATATATGACCTATCCGTTCCATTATATAAAGAAATGCGGGTTATATTTTTATAAAAATAGAAACAAAGAATTAGTGACAATTCTAGGATTTTATTCATGGAACATTTCTCCTGTTGAGTACGGGTAAATTATTGACATGAACATTAAACGTCTGAAAAAACCGTGTACAAAGACGTTTTTGTTTGCTGCCAGAGATCTAATATGACCATGTGACTTTAAATTATTTTTTTATAGCACTGTTTCTTGAAAAAGACGTCATATACATATTACATTACTTGCAAGTCACCGTACTGTAAATTTGTCAAACCGAGCAAGTTGCCGTAAGCTAGGCTTGATTCGTTTTCACCTCTATCGTTAGAAATCTTTAAAATATGAAGTCACACTGTCATCATCTTAAAAGTGTCTGGGAAATGAGTGAAAAGTAGTTTACTATCTAGCCAGCGGGGCGTCAGAGGACGATCGGTTTTCATGTACTCTGTGCACAATTTGGAGTATGATACAAAATCTTTATTTTTTGGGGGTACGTTATGGCATACAAAGCAATTTTCGTTATTCTGTAAATTCTTATTTTGTTTTGCTTTTGTATATTATAACGATTGTGATTCTATTTATAGATAAGAACAGTAGAGCTATTAGTTATAATACTATTTTTAAAGAACAAATATGTCTAAAGATATCAAAAGAATTAAAAACTAGCTTGTAATTTGCAATACAATATTATTTTGTCGAATTTTCCTTCATTAGTATAATTTAGAAGTTACAAAATAGAAGTTCACTGACCCTTGTTCAATATTCCGCGTTTTCTTATTCGGTGTCAGTCGTTCTCGTAGAAACTCCGGAACAAATACAGATTGAAATCAATAGATGGGTTTTGTACTGCATACATATCGTGTAAATTATTCAACATTTCATTTAATATTATTTCATGCTTTGACAAATAGTTAAAGAACAAAGAACCAAGCGAGGAAAAAGGGGAGGGGTTGGTCAAGGCAGGAAATATTGTGAAATAGAGTTAAAATGATATATCAGTTCAAGTTTTTTACCAGTAAAGGCAAATTATGATGTATATTTTTATTTTTTTTCCTATTTAATCTTGATTGATATACTGCTATCGAAAACTAAATAAAAGGTAAGGGTTAATTACAAGTCTGGAACCTCATCAATTGCCGTCGTATCACATATCTTTAAGTTTTCTGCAATTTTAGAAATTGAGTGTAGATCGAAGATTATTTTTTTGTTTTTTGTTTTTTTTTTCTTATACCGAACATGCATAATGTAATTGGCGTTGAAGTTGAAATCATCCCTTCGTAAGTTTTACGGACGCCATCACGAGTTGGTTGACCGTTATGGAATAACCGTTTCACAGATGATATCGGATATGTTCCTTATGTCGTAACTACAATACCGTTCCCTTTTCACGAATGTGACCTACCTAATTAGACTATTTACCGGATTTGTAATAACATAAGCAACACGACGGGTGCCACATGTGGAGCAGGATCTGCTTACACTTCCGGAGCACCTGAGGTTACCCTCAGTTTTTGGTGGGGTTCGTGTTGCTTAATCTTTAGTTTTCTTTGTTGTGTCATCTGTACTATTATTTGTCTGTTTGTCTTTTTATTTTTGGTGATGGCGTTGTCAGTTTGTTTTCGATCTATGAGTTTGACTGTCCCCCTGGTATCTTTCGTCCCTCTTTTTAACAGAAAACAATCAATTGATCAGTCATTATTCTCTGCAAAACTAGAATAATCTGTACTTGCCCAGTAATTATCTTTTTGTTTGCTTTCTACCTATATTTGTAGATTTTTTTCGTCCGAAATAGTTTGTAATATGTTGATAAAATCCCGCAAGTGTGTTCTTTAAACATGTTAAAGCATAAATATACCATTATCTAAATTGTTAGGGAACTCTTGAAATTGCAATCAAATGTGAAATTGTAATCTGTTTTGATCTATATATAGATGTATACTAGTTTCTGACGAAAAAGGGCCTATTTGATGGGAACGATGAACATAACACATCGTAAGATTCGTATATCGAGTGAGATTATGTATCGTGGGAACAAGAAATTCTGTTTACTTACTGTTTTTTTAAATCATCCGGACTCACATCAAATAAGAATCCAGGATTTTTAAAATGACAGGGGCTAGGCAATGTTAGGAATGGGACATAAAAAAGTATTTGCATTAACAATTCATGTAGCTTCGTAAAGGGGGACTCTTAACCTTAATAACTCTTTGTACATGCTTCGTCAACTATGTATATATGTACATTTCATTTTCAGCATACAATTCAGTTACTGGCCTAATGTCGGTTGGAATTTGTTTTCTCAATTTCTCGCATTTATCAGTGGAATCATACATATGCCGCATCGCATTCGACTAAAAGTGAATTATATCAAGAACTTTCAGTGAAATTATCAGCATAGTTGCAAAATATAAATAATAAAAAAAAAAAAAAACGTGCACTGAGCAGAAGCGTAAAAGATGTGGAAGTCTCTTTAACTTGTATGTACTTAGGCTAGTACTATTAACGACTATTTTTCTCATTACTATTTATGGGATGATCACAATTGCTGAATTACTTTTATTCTATTATTCATGAATTTCAATAAACGAACTAAATGTCTACTACATGATTAAATGTACATGTATATGCGAATTTAACGTCATGTGTAAGGGAAATGTGATATTGAAGAAAAACATAGAAAGGGTTTGTTTATTTTTTTTACAATTACATAGTTTTGTCCCCATCGACATATGCAAGAATAAAATCATGATAACAGCAAAGTGAAATGTGATATATTTGGAATCGATATTGCGAAACTTGTTTAAAATCTAAGTAATGGTAAAACGAACGCATCTGAGGTACTAAGTTCTGGATTTAAAGAAGTACTTTAAACCTCACACGGACAAGCGAACCTTATAAAACGAATAGTAACTGGTGTAATCATATTGTAGCTTAGCATTTATACTCGCATTGAAGTTGTGCACTAAATGCCAATTGATAATTGATTGTGTTCGTAATTTCTATACGTATTTGTTTGTCACGGATAATCCTAATGTGAAAACAATATATGAAGACAGAAATTCTATAAGACTATGCAAAGGGATACCAATGTTCCCCAACTTAACGATAACATTGACAGCTGGTGCATATTAAATCACCCATTATATATACTTTTTAACATGGTACTTCTTATAGTTGGTTATACTTCAAAATAGATAACCGAGATGTCTACTGAGGGATTTTTTTTATTTGAATGTTTAATCATATACCCTCAAATTATCAGCCTTCAAATAAGACGTCATATTGTTTTGGACTTTTGAAACATTTGTTTTGCCACTGTGTTGTAAAAAAATACGATTTCCTTCTATTGTTAACTTCAGCGACTGTTTTCTAAAACACGTTCCAAAGGCTGCAAATACTGACTTAGATAGTTAAAGCAGTGAAAACGTACACATAAACCAGCATTTTATTTATTTCTTTTTTTTTTTTGTCCTTAGAAAGTACGTCCGCATTTGTGGATCGGCAAATCATTTACTATAAACTTTAAATAGTTAATTCCTACTCGTTGGCTGAAGTATAAAATAAGTCAACAATTTGAAGATGGTTATTCTTTAAACTTGTTCTCAATAATCAAATCAAAAGTATGACCACATATTTATGATGACACATGTACGTAGCGTTACGTGGATATTGTAATTTCATCGAATCGAAATCAGACAAAATCAGAACCTTTCTAATAAGATTGAAAGGAATATTGCAAATGTTGACAGGTATACGGTAAATACATTCATTCGTTTTAGGTTTTTTGTTGACGGGAGGTACAAATAGAACGGGACTTTATTTCCAAGATTATGTATATATATCCCTGCACCAAGGAAAGAGTTTTTTTTGTGAATACGTATCAATGCTGCAGGTGCCTTTTGTAAAGAAGATATATTTTCATAAAAATCATGTATTCTTCGTCTGATAATTTGTAATCGTCCAGACAGAACGAATACAATCACGCGACTAAATGGGGTTTTTAAAATAATCTACGTATTATTATAAAATGATGAGCTTTAGAAGTGTATCACATCCCTAATAAATGCAGGATGTTGGACCTTTGTAGGCAAGGGTATTTTAATCCCAAAAAAGTCCGAATACTTGTTAAGAAAATTCTATATCCGAGAAGGTGACATTTATTCCTAGCGTAGACCGTAAAATGTATGCCTGCCACTGGAATGTGCTATAGATGTTTTGCTATTTACTTTCTTAAATATATATTCTTCTACGGTTAAAAGGAATGTTTGCACATGCCTGTGGATGTTAAGATTTTATGTGAAAAACTTGGTATTTTGTGCCATTTTAATAATGACGTTTTCCTAGTCCTTTCATCAAGTCATTGCTTTTGTCGAACATTGCAGTTTTCCTATAATTATGCACTTAGTGACAAGTGACATATTGGGCCTGTTTGAGTCTTTATATGTCCCTACTTCTTTATAAACACCGAGTCTATTTTTAAGGCTGTATGCTGCCCTCTTGGTGTCTACTTTGGTTATTTTGCGGTTGCATTGCTGCATCATTGATGTTTACCCAAAATTTGGCGCAATGCCTCAAAATGTTTATTTGATAGCCGAACAGTTGAAGTGATAACGATCAATATTTATCTACCCTCCTATTCACTTTTGGAAATATAAAATCGTGTATATCTAATATAAGGCCAGCATGCGTGTTTTTTTTTTTTTTTTTTCACACGGTTAATAGTAGAGTTACGTTCATTTAAAAAATCAAAACGGTGTTGTTGTCAAATTAACATACATTGTAAAAATACAAAGTTATAATGTCTCATGCTTCATCACTAAATAATTCAAAAGTTGGTGACTATATTAAACGCATCTATCCCGTCAAACTTGCGATAAAGGATATAACAGATACAGTTAATGGCATATATCTTGACTTACATCTAGAAATATGACAATGAGGATCGGTTGAAAACAAAATTTAACGGCAAAAGAGTTGATTTTAGCTTCCAAATTGTGAACTTTCCATTTCTATGTAGCAACATTCCAGCAGCGCCTGCATACTGAGTATATACATTTTGTATCTCCCAGTTGCTCATAATACACATAATAGGTAACATTTGTTATAACATCATAATATACATGTAGATGAGAAAATAAGTACTCTCAGAATATCTCGCAATTTTGAAAAAAAATGTTTTCTAATCAGAACGTGTAGTGGTTATACAAGACTTACAAAATGAATTAAAGACTGAATGAATATCAACTGATTTAGAATTAACACACGTTGGGTGCAAATTACACGATTAAGAATGAATGAACGTTGAGCATACTTTACACGATTAAGAATGAATGAACGTTGAGCGCACGTTGAATGGATGATGCATGAACGAAACATGTACGCAGAACGGACGATGAATGATGAATGCACAGAAAAATAGGTCAGTTTAAATTTTAGAAGGTCGGTATCTGCCAATTGATACTGTATTCCAGGGCTTGTATTTCCTATCATGCATTCCTTGATAGAGGAAGATATTAAACCAAGAGTTCCAAATGGTGAAGTTGAAATCACCCCTTCGTAAATTTTACGGACGCCAATCCCGAGTTGGTTGACCGTTATGGAATATCCGTTCCACAGATGACAGCAGATATGTTTCAAATGTCGTAACTACAATCCCGCCCCTTTACCCGAATGAAACCTACCGAATTAGACTTATTACCATGTTTGTACTAACTTGAGCAACACGACAGGTGCCACATGTGGAGCAGGATCTGCTTACACTTCCGGATTACCTGAGATCACCCTAAGTTTTGGTGAGGTTTGTGTTTCTCAGTCTTCTGTTTTCTATGTTGTGTTTTTGTGCTATTGTTTGTGTGTTTGTCTTTTTCTTTTTAACCATGGCGTTGTCAGTTTATGTTTAACTTATGAGTTTGAATGTCCCTTTGGTATCTTTCGCCTCTCTTTTGAGGCAAAAATAAAGTTCTTAAAGACGCTGAATTTCTCGTGTAAATAATTTAATGTTCTGTTAAATGTTGTGTTAACATTGTCATGATTGTGATATCATGGTTTACAACTACATCTAAATTCCCCATATTGAAAAAAGATAGTCAGTAAGATAAATTACTTACACAGTGTGCTGGTAACTTATTACGATATATACGGGTTAAGTAAATTCCATTTGAGCGAGAGCTTCGCTCGCTTTCGCACGTATATACCGAATAAGTTAACTAGAAACTGGTGTAACTAATATTATCTTACCTCAAATAATCTTTTTTGGAATGTCATTAGTTAAAAGAGAACACATGGAAACCGTGTATATTAAATATAAGGTCAGTGGACGTGTTTTTTTTTTTTGTTTTTTGTTTTTTGTTTTTTTTAAATACACGGTTAGTAGTACTAGTAGTTTGTAGTAGAGTTACTTTCCTTTATACAAACAATTTAACATAAACTGTTAACATACATATTTATAATATTTTAAGCTTTAAGACAAAACATGTCTTAGCATGCTTAGAGACTGACTTTCATTCATACTGTACTGATCACTGTAACATGTTACAACTTAAACATATTTATAATTTATCTTTACAACTACGTCTTAATTCTCACTTTTAGGTGGTCGGTCAGATAAATTCGTTACACAGTGTGAAAGTGGCTTGATATGATATATACGCTATACGAAGCGACTTCACCGAAAATTAAACGCTTTTCATCTGAATTAATATAACCGTTATCCCTTAAAATCATATAACAATTAAAAAAACAATATATGGACTTATAGATAAGAAAAGGTTGCTAGATTCATGTAAAAGTGTCTGCTGATTTTTGTAATAGTCCATGCATATATACAATTTTCAACATTTCGTATCTCAAAAGCTAAAACGGTTACCCTTTTTAAGAAATATTTTCCGGTGTAATTGTGAAGACGCTATTCGAATGTGAAATTAACAAAAACCTGTGGAGTAGTTAATTACATACTCTTTATATATGTATGTCTTTTTCGCGTGTTCATTGATCCCTGATAGCATGCTTTCCAAAATAAAGACTAGCACAGGAATCCTTCATATCTATTATATATCATTAACTTTTCCTCATTTATACTGATTCAATGTCATATTTGTTTTACTGTAGCTTGCTATGTTGATGGTATTAAGATTATACAGATAAAGGATTCTGCCACAAGATTCGATATTTTTCAATTATTTTCGACCCATGTCTCAATGAAAATTAATTTCAAAACAACATGTTCATCTATCATATAACATATATTTTATTGTTGATGAACTATAAATGATTAAAATAAATATGTACCTGCAAGTAGTCTATCACTTCTTCACAATCATCAACAATGTTTTCTGCTGCAAGGTCATATGGGGTCTTACCTGAATTAGAGAACAATATAAATTTTATGAGATGTTAACCTTTATGAAAATAAAAATCATATTCTATAACCTTTTTCCTGCGGCTGGATTATACACGATTTCTCTGAATTAACAGACAATCCATTATAATATTTTTAATGAAAATGGTCAGCTTCACAACATAAGTCTTACTATATATAAACCTTTAAATCGGTGATTGGTCATACAATGTATGAAGTGGGAATAAACAAATCAGTACTTATCGTATATATGCCAATATATATATTTATAATGCCTATTTATATGGATAAGCCTATTTATATTTATAAAGTCTATGATATAAAAAAGGAGATGTGGTATGATTGCCACTGATAAAACTATCCACCAAAGTTCAAATGAAGTGAATGTAAGCAATTATAGGCAACCGCACGACCTTCAACAATGTGAAAACCCATACCGTATAGTCGGCTATAAAATGCCCCGACATGAAAAATATGAAGCCTATTTATATTCATAATGCCTATTTGAATTTACAATGTATATTTATATTTATAATGCATGTTTTTATGAATAATGCCAATCTAACAATGTATCCCACCCCAACGTGGTCTTGCTGATGACAGACATTACGGGTCTCACCTTGAATTACAGCAATACAATATAACATTTTAATGAAGCATATATCTTTTAAAGATAATAAGTATATTTTATAGACTATTTTCTACTGCTGTATTTTACAAGATTTCTCTGAATTAACGAACAAGTCATTATTATATTATTTCTTGAAAAGGATAAGCTTCATAACAGAAGTTTTCTATACTAGTCAACAAAAGTAACAATACACAAGTTTGAACTCCAATTTATCATAAAATATAATAAATGGGAAAAACTGTTAAATTATTCAATGAAAACATTCATTTGCAAAGCAAATGCATATGATTAAAAGAATCTGACCAAATTGGAAAGTGAGAAAATATCGTGTTATTGAACATAGGGGTAAAATGGTGTGATCACGTTTCTCCAACATTTGATAATTAGACTAAAACAACATTAGGGATTAGGGGTCCTCTTAAGGACTGGCATCTTGATATTTACCTGTAATTCACCTGTTTTAACTAGAATATTGTTGATTACAATGTTGCGATCTTGAATAAAATAAACATTTTATATTCTGAGAGCTATTAAGAATTTATAATAGCTTGAGTCAGTAAGCTTATATTTAAGTATCAAACGCTGCTTAATGATCAAAGATGTAGTATATATAAATATCTTAGTCAACTTGCATTAATTGTCCAAAGCTTAAGTGACAAATCGAGAACACTTGTAGCTCAGAATTCACCAAGTCAGTTCCCAATGTTAAACATCCTATAGTTCACGACGTGATGTACCCAATTTGTATTCTCCTTTTCTCGTGGAAAAAGTGGATAGATATACGACTGACTCTTCCATTTGCTTAGACAGCATGCCAGGAGCACTGACTTCGGCTCTTATGATATACAGACAGAACGACTAGGTAGATATATGGTTCTTCGCACTAGAAGACAACAGCTTTCGGTGACTTTCTACGTAAATAAAACGTTATTGTTGCGCATCGTTTTAGATTTGAACATCTACATGTAACACAAATACAAAAATATATCAAGTTATTTCATAAAAATTTATCAAGAAATAAATTACTAAAATGAGGTACATTCAGTGAACATTTCGAATGTTCATGTTATTTTCTATAAAAATTCATTAAAAAAATTATCATTGTGATTATTTCTTGATAAATTTTTATGAAATTTTCAGTTTGATTTGAATTTTCCTTGTTTATTCATGGAATTTGTTGTTGGATAACTTTTGATTTTGTAAAACAAATACTGATAAAAATAATTACGTACTAGTAGCTGTTTCCGGTTATATTCGACCAAAAATATATTAAAACCAATTATTTAAAAAAAAAAAACGGTTTTTAATGTTTTAAGATATATCTTCAATATCCCTTTTACAATATTTTAGTTAAGAACTGATATAGGTGAGTTACATGTAAATATCAAGATGCCAGTCCTTATGAGGCCCCTAATCCTTACTGTTGTTTTAGTCTAATTATCAAATGTTGGAGAAACGTGACTAAACAGGTAAAATCTATTTTGCGGAAAATGATGACAAAAGTCGGCACTTAATTTCGAAGATGAGAATAAAGTATTCAAATATCTGCAAAGGCATTCAAAATTTTAAGCAGACCATGTTTAAATTTAAAGTTTTAATTTCTAATATCGATTTTTGAATTTTGGGTGAGAATACGATTTTGAAATACAAAAATACCAACAACAAAAATTCGCGTATTTGCCTTAATTCAATGGTTTTGATAAGAAAATAACACTCTGTAAATATTAGACCAATTGGGCAATTATTTACCATGGTACAATGTATCCAATTTCATTATATATGGAAACTACATTGCCTTATATCGTTTCTTTTGTTGACTAGTATACATGGTATATATATATAAACCTTGAAATTGTTGTTCGGTCATATAAAGTATATGCATATTTATATTTATAATGCTTATTAGTATTGATAATGCCTATTTATATTTATAATGCCTATTTATATATATAATGACTGCTCATATTTATAATGCCAATCTATATTCATAATGCCTATGTATATTTGCAATGCCTGTTTATATTTGTAATGCCTGTGTATATTTACAATGCATGCGTGTGTTCATATTTATGTAGCCAATCTAAGTATATATATCCCATCCTCTGCTGAAGCATTACGATAAAATACAGATAATTCAGAATTCATTTAATAAACCTCTATTCTACCTCTCTCTTTATAACTGTACTGGGTATATTCAGAGATTTGTGCTGTACATCTATCGACACAATAATAATTGATAGGGAAGGAAAAGAGACTATCAATGTACAAATTGTGCATAAGTTCAAAGTGTCTTCTAACAATTAATGTCAAATCTACAGGTTATCTCTGATAACAAGTCTTAGAGTCCACACGCAGACATTCAAGCCTGCTTTACTTGTCATGATTTAATTTATGTTGCATGTCTTTTAGAATAAGTATGGTTGATTAAAATGATTTATGAAACAAGAAATTGAGATCAAGGTCAGATGACAGTTATGTTCACCTTACAATCATACCATACATCAAACAGAGTTATCATTTTGCTTATACTTTCTGAGAAACAGACATAACTATAAAACCAAACGTTGACCAATGAACCATTTTAATGAGGTCAAGGTCACATGAACCCTGTCAGACAGACTTGTACACCTTACACTCATCCCAGGCACCAGATTCAGTTTAACAATTGCTTATACTTCACTTTACATCGACCAATGAAACATGAAAGTGAAGTCAAGGTCAGATGAAACCTAATGGATAGACTTGTACAGCTTTAAATAATTCAATACGCAAAATATAGATGACATATTGCTTAAAGTAACTGTGAAACAGACCCAACCACAAAAACTCAACGTTGACCAATGAACCATGAACACGAGGTAATCATCAGTTGAAACATGCCAGTTGGACGTAGACACTCCCAATTTTGCATAGACCAGATAAAATTTAGTTTATGCTTATAATATCTGAAATATGGATTTATAATAAATGTGATGTTCACATGACAAAACACTAAACAGTTTTAAGCCGTCGCTGACCATACGAATTAAGTCATGGACAAAAGTAACATAAGGCAACTGTAAACAATATCTTAAGCATCTAGGTCTCTTCCTTCTGAAATAAAAAAACTTTATACAAATAGTTTACGCCGCCACAGGATTATCATCCCTATGTTTAACATTCTGCTTCTTTCATCGCAGTCGACATACTGATTACCTTATTGCACGGTTGTCCCATTCATGTAATCAACATCTCTTTTTGCAAGAGGCATTGCTTCTTTAAAAATGATCTGCGTTAATTATATTTTTCGCAAAGAACTTTTTAATATAAAGTTTTAGTATGAATTTTAAAAATAAGTGAAAAAAATGTAAGGAGAGAGCGTTACTGTGCAATTGCCGTGAAAATCACATTTCTAACGGATATTATTCGTGCTAAGATAAAATCTGTATGAATTTATGTACATGGGAAATTATGAGTCGTAATTTCGGTCGTTTTCTAGCTATAATCCTTGAATTTATGAAATTGACATTAGAATTTTTGTTATTGGTATAATTATTTTGTTCATCTACATACCTCGATATGCATGTTTTTCACCACGATGTATACAATTTCTTGTAAAATTGCGAAACTTAACGGTATGGTCATATTTTGTATTTCTAAGTTTAAATAGAGAGTCTAAAAGGGGATGTGCACAACAATTTCCCACAATTTAACTTTGGACGTCTTATTACACAATAATAACTACATGTATATAAACTTTTTCAAATATCGATGCGCAACCAAATCTCTGTAAATTTATCCATGTTTGATTTATACAATTTATGTTTCTGCAGGCAGTTGGTGGACATCAGTTTAATGTAGGCGTGGCTACCTGTCACTTTTCTCCAATCAGCTGTCCTATTGGACAAACCTGTGTGCGATGATGCTTGAAAACTGGCAATGCATTAGTTTTTTGACAATGTATAGAAAAATTATGTTGTTGTTACTGTGGGCTTGTCATCAAAGGGAACTTCGAACATTAAAAAAAAAATGCCCAAGGACATAGAACACTGTATAATTTAATTCAACTTCAAAATGAGTGTTCACTATTTCAAAGAAAATCTTATATGCTATCTATAAATATTTGTTTTAAGAATTATAAAGCTTTGCAGATTTTTCTCGACACGTGCTATACTCCTCGTATATGTCATTCATGACCAGTGTGTTTTGTAAATATAAATGATCATATGTTGATTAGAAATTTTAAATAGACAAGGCTTATATATATTAAGAAAACGAAGTTTAAAATGAATTGTAACATGAATGGTAATTTTTCCTCTGATCTTCGAGTGAGTTAAATTCTGTAATTTTACAGGAGTGCGTTAGGTTAAAAGGAAGTAAATAAAGATGACTGGCGCCACCTAGATTTTACATCCAAGATATTTATTTTCTGCTGCCCTTGTAATTAGAAATCAAAATTGAAATAGTGAGAAATGAGTGTTGGCCATTGGTGTAGAAATAGCGAGAAATTTAGAAAACTCGATGTGACGAGCAACATTTTTGTGCCAAATTTAGCAAGGGTGTTCTTCATTTAGACTATTTCGAAAATTCCGGAACCGTTGAGTACCCTTAAAAATACAATTTTTCTATCAAAAAGCTGCGGCACCATATGTGTTTTGCAATTTCAATTACACCCAAAGGTTTTAATAATTCAGAATTCGACATTTTTTCTATGGATCTTTGATAGTGAAAATGCAGGACCAAAAAGGCTACCATTGTCGCCTACGTAAATAATTACTTCCTTGTAACCTAAACTGAATGATTGTTTAGTAATTGAACTCTCCTATCCCGTTATTGATTACTTGTCATAGCAAAAGCAAAGAAAGGGGAGCTTAGACCAGTGCTCTAACTTCCATCTCAGAAGTTGTTATTTCACTGTTTAGCTCCGCCTCCTCGGCCTAGTAAACAAATAAATCAATGACCATAAATGTCCTAATAAATTTAAATAAAATGCATACACAACAATTTATAAAAAAACTAAATTCGAGAAAGGGGAAGGGGTTGGGGAGGGGTTACTTTGACACTAGCCAACTTGTAAACCTAACACTAAATCAAAAATAATTCCATAAACTTGAAGCAAATAAACGCTCGAGGAGAGCTACAAAAGGAAAAATGTGGTCTATGAACGAAGAGGCGATATTGATAAATTTGTGGAAACTTGTTTTATCGTGTCAAATCGAATATTCAAAAACTTGTCACTTGATTTTCAGTCGTTTCATTTCCTCTACTTTTCAAATGTTTATCTCTGTGAATTGAACATGCTTGAATTATTTATCTCTGGACCTTACGCATTCAACAGTCCATTTATTAATCGATATTTTCATGGTGTTGGGAAAGGAGAAACCTTATCAAGAAGTTTAGAAAATGTTTCCTTCTTATCACAACTAAGCTGTTCTAAAACTACACGTCATATTGGTTTGAAAGGTGGACACTTCAATAACACTTACATCGCTCTCTAATCAATAAACCTTGGTGAAAGTATCACGACAACAATTCACTAGACGTGTTACGAAATGGTATATACTCGACGCTGAGGTTGACAAATTAAACTTTAAGTATGGGTATCGTATCAAAACACAAAAGTGATTTAAAGATTTAATTACCTGTATCATAATCAATTGAATCTTGTGTTTAAGCCTCATTGTACTGATGTCCACGTATATTTTTCCTTATATTAAACATACGTCTCTTTGAAAACTTTATTAGAGACCCATTTCATTATATAAGTAGTCATTGTAGAACAAATATTCCATACTAACTATTTCGGGGGTAAATAACATTGACGGTACCAATTTTCTGCTCCAGATGATATTTCGACATTAAATGTCTCTTCAGTGATGCTCGATAAATAAAATTGATAATCCCTAACTATTTCTTCCTTTTCGAACACTTACGGGAGGCAAGGGTATTGCAGAAAAGATATAAAATCCAGGAGAAAACCGTGGAAAAGGAGTAATGGATAAGAGAAACAAATCCCCACCAGCCCTTAAAAATTAAAGCAAAATGTACTTGCCAATTCTTATTTTTGCGAGTTCCAAATCAATAGTGACAGATCATTTTATTTAAAGGGATGTTTACACGAGGTCAGAACTTTTGGACGGGTTGCACACAATGCAGAATCGACTTATTATTTAATATGAAGATGAACAACATTTTATTACTAGTTGTCCAGCATACAAAGATGATAGGAGATATTTTTCAAGGAGATAAACAGTATTTGTCCTAATTTTCATATCTCTCAAATGAGGCAAAATTTGTTTGGTTATTTACTAATGAAAATTTGTCTGTACTTAAATATTTAGGGAACTATATTATTACATGTCTAGATGTTAGACGAAATGTAAATTAATGTATGTAATAACAATGATAATTGTAATGATTTTATGGTTCTGGTCCTGCCTGGAATTAAATGTATGTGATTTATATAGAATGGAGATAATAACATGTCTGAACTTTTTAATGTTTCATTTCAATGTATAAAAAAAATGTTTTTCTGTTACAAATCATGATGTATTGTTTTATGTGTACATGTTATGCTGCCCATCAAGGGCCCTTGATTGGAATAATAAATATTTTTATTCTTATTTTTATTCTTATGATGAAATCCAGCTTACTGGCGGGTGGACGTGCAGGCGAGCGGTAGAAGAGGAGAACCGTTTTGAGTATTATAAACTCCTACCCTAGACGTTTTAAACTTTGCACAATGTCTGTATAGAAATAACTCTTTTATGGATTCAGTTTGAATATAATTTGCTGTTTATAATGAGCAAAAATATTAAAAAAGACACAAATGGACCCAAAAATTATCAAGAATAGAGAAAATGGCCTAAAAGTTAAAGAATACAGAAATGGAGGACCCCACCCCAACCCAAATCCAGATCCTCGTTCATATTACCTACATGACACCTTTAGGGCCTTGCTAGCCCTATTAGACCTTGGAAATGATTTTATACATAATAATCTTTTAATACTTACTCGGGATTGGTGTATTTCCCTTGGATCATTTTCATGTAAAATGTGACTTGTTCGACCCAAGGATATTTAGAAAAGACATCCTATACATATTCATGCAAAGTTTCAAAACATTTCGCATTGTGATTTCTGAGGTATTAAATTGTTTTACACGTTTGACCAGCCTCTCAAACAGTCAAAAAAGTACTCCCAGTCATATACCCTCTAATTAATGTATGTAAAATGTGACTCGTTTTTCGCCGGTTTGACGTCCTATATACATATTCCTGCATATTTCTCTTTGAAGTTTCTGTTCATGCTGAGAGTGCCCAAATAGATGCTCAGATACCGATTCTTTGTGAATCTATGCACTAAATACTTCTTAGTCGACAATAGAAAATTGGCGACAACTACATGGAGGATGGCATAACATGCCCACAGCGTTAGCGGCAACCGACAGCAATTTTCGCGCCATTTACAGGGCACAATTTAACTCCAGATAGCAGCATTCCATACTTACGCAGGTGTTTTGCGGAAAAAAGGAATCATATAAGATTCACACGCAGTAGTTTTCAAGGACAACAGGATGATGATCAACAGTTCAATTTACTTCCTTCAATTAGCTATGTATAGAATTAGATTTCTCCCAGGATTTTGTCATTTTAGGAAAATATATACCGCATGTCATTCTCCGCTCGTTACCCTCTATAGGCGTCATAAACTTAGAGCTACATGTAGACCCAGAGCAGAAAGAATATAATGTAAAAATTAACTTTTGATTGTCGTTCGGGTGTCTGGTATATGAGGAACACGCCATTAGGCACTTAAAACTTATGACATAGGTATTTCAGACGGTGTTGGGTAAGTCCCATTTAATATTTTTATTGACTGCATTTAATTGGGAACTATTGAGGCGGTTGAATGTAATGTTTGGACTTCATTTATAGTTATCGTCTCAATTTCCGTTTAAATTTATGACAGTATTTAGCCAGATGGATTTTAAAAAGCTAGCTGCTTGAATGGCTTCAGAAATTGAGATTGAATTACTGATCCCTACATTTAATTCTCCTGACTTACTGTTTCCGTATAACTAGATATATTCCGGGAATAACACTTATCCGCTAGAATTTGCCTTTTACTGTTAGAAAAATATATTTTAACTATAATAGTAAAACACGATAAAATATCTTTTAGACAAACAATTATCAGTCAAAAACTTTTAAAAACATTCTTCAATAAACTTGTGACACAAAATATCAATACTATAATATTTAATTGACAGAAACGCAAACAATGGCACGATGCAATGCTGAAGAGATTTGTCAATAAAAAAAGTATATTTACTTCGTATCGGATGGAGAAATAGATCCGGAAATTCACTGAATTATAATGTCTGTTAAAAATATGTAAAAAAACGTGAATGTATTTGAAAAACTGAGCCGGAGTGATCTGAAAACTTTTCAAAATGAAGTTTGTTATAACTTTTTATCTCAAAAGTTTGAAATATACGGATGTAATTTAAATTACAAATGTCGTAACCATTCACTAAATATAAAACAGAGTGCATATTTTCAAAAATGAGTGAAAACGACCATAATAAGGCTAATTAGAAAAAATTATAGTTTTACAATATGAATACATGGAATAAGCACTCAAACTCTTCATTGAGTGCTTAAGTAGGAGTTTGAGGGCTATACAATAGAAAAAAAACGTAAGATATTTTGTTAAGTATATTTTGAATGAACAAAAAAATCAACATATCGTTTTGTTTCTATTTCATGAATAACTGCACCGCAGGAAATGACTACGACCGGGCAAAAAAGTAAGATTAAAGTATTGGCTTTGCAAAAATATAATTTTTAGCCTGCAATTATGCCGGTCTATTAAAGTCGTAAAATAAGCGCATTTTTCTTGATTTTTCACTCCACTATCATAAATTCTTTGGAAAAAATTACGAAATCTCTTTTATTCAATATTTTTGCTGTTATTAATATTATTGCACTATAATTTCATTCATGTATGTTTCATTTAAATCCGTAATTGTGATTGACTGACAACAATCGTGAGGCACTTCAATATCAAGATTTATTTCCGTATAAAATACGACAGTTATGACTGCACATGCTATCTGTGACAATGTTAAAACAATGTATCAAAAAATAACAAAAAGCTTGGTATAACTCTTAAATTTATAGTTGTAGCATTAGAATGTATTTATAAGAATTAAATGCTTCTTTTTTTAATTTGATTGTAAAAGCCTTGATAGTGCGCACATTTTTAGAATTAAAGGCTTCTGCACTTCATACAAAATGTGCTTCAGTCAACGCTTTTACACCCTAATAAAATTATAAAAAGAAGCATTCAGTTATGTCAAAGCGTTGACCGAAACACATTTTGTATGAAGTGCGGAAGCGATTCATATTAAAAATGTGCGCACGATCAACGCTTTTACAACCCTATAAAATTATAAAAAGCATTCGATTCTTGCAATTACATATTTATGATATATCACGCTTTTCGTTTGTGTTTCTGTGCATTATTTTAACATTGTCACGGACAGCACGTGCAGTCATAGCTGTTGAACTTCATACGGAAATAAAATATGATATTGTAGTGCCTTGTCAGCAAATCAAATTTACGGATTCTAATAAAACATACAATCATGTAATGTAACTATTTCTTAATTGAAAATTCGTTATACACAGAAGGGGTTCATATACCTTAATTCACATTTCTTTATAACCTCATATATAGGTAAATTTCCATACTTGTATAAGGGGACGACCAGATCAGTTGATATTCTTGAGGAAAAGGGGAGGGGTAGAAGGATTTTTCCCAGATTGATCATTCATTTGCTTGTTTTCTCCGCGTGAAAATAAATTTTCACTTTTGTACACATTTGTTTCCGCAGAAATGAGCGGCAGATTATTCTGTTTTTATCCTGCCTTGTGCAATGTTTTTTCTTTCTATTTTCTGTTTTACAAGGTCAAGTTATTTTCTCTCATAATCCTCCTGCCGTTTTCCAGAAAATCAAATTGACATCCAGTAAATTTCAGAGGAAATGTGTTTGAGAACAAATTACCCACGTGCTGCTAAAACTGTTAAAACAATTTTTCGCGCTAAATACATAAGTCGTACTATCAACAGGTGTAAAATAAATTTCAAACAGCAAAAATCCCCATCCCACTGAAAATCAAATAGTCAACTAAGGCTATTTAGATTTAATCATGTTTTTAACTGAGCAATTTTTGAGTTTTTGACATATAAATATGTGAAGTACTTAATTCATATTCTTTCGTAATGTACTTTATACTTTAATTCAGTCAGGATTCTACTTCGTCAAAATTATCTCCCCATTACACCACCTAATTTTTACAATCGTAAAAATGGAAGCCATTGTAGTGATGACGCGCTGTCAATTTAGCTCTTGAAAACCGATAAATTTATCCACATAGTATCATTACGATCCTTATATGCCTGGTGTAGTTTAAAAGACAAATGTATCTACTAGCTATTGAGCATCATTTAATGTTCTATTGTGCATTTGGTCAACTTAAAACTATTGTCTGATCGGTTTCAAAAGTTCAAAATATTTAAAATAATTCTAATTGAATATTTCGTGGAAGGGCAGACTAAACATTTTCAGAGGTTGAAGACTAATTACCCTAGATAACACACAAAAATGAAGTTTTGTTGAAGTTATGCATTTTAAAGATCCACTTCAAAAGTCTGTCGTCAAGTACTTTTAGTAAAATTTGTTATTCGAACACACCTTCTCTGTTGTTATGACTCGTTGGAAAGGTATTTCACTTGACCCATATATTTCATTTTCTAGTTCTGTAAATATTTAATGTCATATATCAACCTAGAGCCTAAATATGTAAAATAATAGAATCTGAAGCGAGATGATGTATCAAATATTTGTCTTTAATACGTATTCAAGACAGAATAGTCGACTCAAACACTCCTGAACATAAAAGATGTACTCGACTTTCTCTTTTCGCGGAAATCATTGTCCATTTTGGGAATTTTTCCCAAAAACTGTCGTCGGCAGAGATGCAAATAAATGCTTTATAAAGATCAATCTATTATCTTTCTTTGGAATTTTTTTCGGCGAAATTTATGCTTATGTACAAAAAGATCCATATGTAATTGCACCTACCACAATCGACTGTTTTGTGAAAATTTGAAATTTGTCTATAATTTAAAAGTTTACAAATATCTCGAAGCTCCATACCATAATTTAAGTAAAAACACATACATAAGACGCATCATATCCCAAATTAGGCACATTCGTTAAACTTTTAAAGCCCATAGAAACAGATGTAAACAATTAAAATTTACCAACTTGGCCTTTTCATCTCCTCTAACAAAGAATTCCATTTCTTTTGTTTAGTTTCAACTGGGTTTTCGCCTGCATTCACTCATACTATGTTTAATTTAAATTTGCATTCAGTGACAAGTTGTACAGAACATTTGGATAAAGCGAATGTCCTATTTCATATTTGGTTATACATTGTAACCTCATCATGTCGAAGTCGAAGGAATTGGACCAAAATATTCGACTTATCCGAGTTTCGACTCAGCCGAGGTCGAGTGTGTCGTCATAAATTTGGAATGCATGAAATACGGCATGAGATTTCTGTAAACTAGATACTTTGATACGATCCTCTATTTCTCCTGTAAACTGTAGGTGTCAATAGTCGGTGTCGGGAGTTGTTGAAAAGTTTAAGATTTGGTATACCGTATGGCCATCAACAATGAGAAAAACCATACCGTATATTCGGCTATAAGTGTCCTCAACATAAAAGTGTAAAACAATTCAAACGAGAAAACTAACGGCATAATTTATAACACAATCATTTCCAAAGAACACATATTATAGACATGAATCAACGACAACCACAGAAATACAGGCTCCTGACTTGGGACAGGCACATACAGAACGTGGTGGGGTTAAACATGTTTAACCCTCCCTTACGCGGAACAGTGGTTTACAATCACAACATAAGAACAAACTGAACAAATAAAATAGACAAAAGCACCGAAACAAGAGTACTCACAGGTACTAGAAGCTAGTGCAATGTGGTACGTCTAAAACCGCTCAGAACCTCCTGAGTGACGACGAGGTTTTTTAACGACCTTGACTACCCATGAGGGTCTTTCACTGTCGGTCATATTCACTTAGGACATGTAATAGATGTGTTAGTGTGCGTTGAGGGTATACATTCGATAGATTATTTAATTTTGATCTTATAATTCTTGTCTAAATAAAATCAAATCAATATCTAAGAAGTGTTTATCGGCACGCGCCGTTTTCTTGGGATATGTCATGCATGACCAATGATTATATTGAATACCAATTATCCTGTTGATTAGGTCGTTTGCACTTTAATAATTAGGGTGATGGTATTAAACAAAAACAAGTAAGCTGGCAAGCAATGAAAAAAGCTTTCCTTGGAAAATAAGAATCATAAAGAGATATTGTATTTAATGTTTAAAATTGTTTTTTTTGTTGTTTTGTTTGTAATAATTGAAGCCAGTTTAGAATTTAAGAAATCAATATATAGTCGGGAAGTTTTCCATTCAATTTATTTCATTTGAAAACGTTTAAAAAATATAGATCTAATGCATTGCAAAACGAGGCGTCCTTAGCTTGGAGATCAAACCCCGTTTTGACGGTTTATTCCTTCTAGTCCTACATTTTAAAATCTGGAATGTCATTTGTAAAAAATCCATGTAGGAATAGGAGAAATACTTGAAAACAAGGGATTAAATCAGACTAGGTTGTAAAAACATAAAGCTAATTAACTACAGGTAAATATCCTTATAACTGCTGGAGTTTTCATCAATATCAAATTTGAAAATACATGTAGTAGAAAATATTTTTAAAAGTTCTCACAAATGTTTGTTCTTTTCTCATCGAAATCGTCCTGAATCGTTGGTCTGTTTTATCAAGTTTTCTATCTGTTTTTAGAACTGTTGTGTTTATTTCCTCATGTAATGCAAAGCTTTTGTCGTTGGGTGAATATATCAAATATAAATTTAAAACAAAAATTGGTACAATGCCCCAAAAATAGAGTTAACTTAAACATTGATGTAAGCAGTAACTTTTATCACCATACTGTACTTTTAGCATTACTGTGTAACAAGATATGTTATCCTACACATAAGAGAACAAATTTTAAAGATACTAAACAGTATGATATGTTTAGATATGAGAATTTATCATAAATCAGTCCATATAAAGCATGATTGTAAGATCTACACGAAACGCGTTGCAAGAACCATTGGAAAATTAACAAAATGCTAAATCTTTTCAATATACATGCGTATCAAAATTTACCAGAAAATTAGTCTATATAAAGTCACATACACATCGTGGTGTGGGACTTATACATGAATTGATCTTACATGTATATTTGGGTCCTACATGTACGTGAGATGCATGTAGCATATGGGTAAAGTGGACTATCTTAATTTGAGTGTTATGAAGTGTTATAAAGTTGGCTTAACATCAAGGCTATATCCATTAAGATTACGGTTTAAATTCTAAACCTTATGTGTAATTTGTATACATATAATTCAATTTGAATTTTTCATTTTTATTAAGCCTTTTCTTCCTCATTACTTTCATATTTAAAACATTCGGAATTTCCTTTAATATAAATTCAAAGTACATTTGTCTATTTAATTTTCAATTTTATTCTCTGTAATTTCTTGTCTAGATAGGTAATTAAAACTAAATTGCTAAAACAAAAATTACCTTAAGATAACAGCTATTGTATTTTGTTTGTAGGAATAGAAGAAATATGTATTTTAAAATGTAGGAATAGCAGGAAGACACCGTTTCGACTTACTGGAGTGTAACCAGAGATTGAGCAAGGTATTAAACTTAATAGATTAAAGTGACACCGTAAGTATTTCCTTTCGTATTTTATCAAACTTTCGTTCAATAAAATTTTAGTTTATATGCAAAACAATATATTTTATAATCTTCATATTGTTATACAATCAAACGACGAAACATCTTAGTTTACTTTGAAGTTTTCAACAACGGTTTACCTTTTCACGTACTAAAATATATGGCGTACGGAAAGGGTCAAAAGTAAAAAGAGTGCATAAGCTATAAAATATAGCTTATCCTGCTTTGTAGCATAAGCTATATTTGACGTCCCAAAGGGTCAATATATATTTGTCTGGTTATGCTGCATTTTATCGCATATGCTATATCACAAACATTGACTATGCTATATTTTCAAATTGTAGCATATGCTATACTAGTTCAAACACATCATTAAAGGGTCAAAACTCGAAAGTAGCATAGGCTGTATAATTTATTTTGATTAGACTGTATATCTTACTGTTGGAAGGCGTGTTTAACGAATCTAGTCAATTGTCATCACTAAAGTCTCCGCCCTTTTATCAGTACTTATAGAAATGAAATGTATGAATGTATAATGCGATCCTTTTCATTTTTTCTTTCATATTTTCAAAATTTTAGTATGTTATCTTAGATGTTTTAAATTATTTAATGGGTATTTACGCTTAGCAAACCATTCTTACAACACCAGTAGTTATACGTACTGTCTTCCATTATTACTCAAATAAGAACTCAATACGTTCATAGAGGAAGGGCCAATTTCCCTTGAATTTATTTCATACAAAGGCTATTTTCAAAACATATCTCAATCTTTTATTGACTAAATGGCATTATGAATATAATAGTATCACAGTCCAATGTATGTTCGCTAAGATTATAAC
>JAASAO010000078.1:0-33988 GCA_017311375.1 Mytilus coruscus | reverse complement strand
ACACAATGTTCACAGTTTTACGGGTAATTAGTTCAGATCGATTGCATTTTACTTGTAGTGTGAACACAGTGGTTCAGATTAGACCGATAGAGATCATTATAATTAAATATAATGTGAACGCTAACTGGTTTTATTTAGATCGATTCAAATTTAGATTGATTAAAAATGCTAGTGTGAACGGGTCAATTACTCTTGACAATGCTGTATCGTCACATTTGACAACTTTTACAGGAGTTATGGGACTTTGACCAATTTTTTGTCAGTATTCTAACAATTTAAATGACATCTTGTCAACACAACTCCTCTGAGTCTATTTAACAAAAGCTCTTACAGTTTTGAGATTGTTTGCATGTGTAGTTAATAATATCGTACCACCTGTTGATTGCGACAATTTTTATGGCAGGTATTGGACACTGACTTTTTAGTGTATATTGGCATTAATTCCTTGTGAATGTAACTCCTTTGAGACCATTTCACAGAAATCTCTCATATGTTGTAGTATTATTTGCCATCATGCTTAGTCAACCATTTTCAAACATCATTTTGATCTGACCATTTGTACTGGAGTTATGGGACTTTGACTATTTTTTGAGAAATGCTGCAATAACACCTTGGGAATGCAACTCCTCTGAAACCATTTGACAGAAAGCTCATACTTGGTAGGATTGTTTGCCATCATGTAGAGTTGACCACATTATACTATCATTTTCACTTGAACATTTTTATTAGAGTCAGAGCTCTCTTAAAGTCTAATTTTAAGGATTTTGATTTTCCAATTAAAGAGAATTTCCTTTAAATTTTGATTATCTTATTCTTTTTAAATTTTTGGTTTCAGGTGATAATTAAAGTACAATTTGATGAAATCTTTTCAGATTTAAAACATTGTTAAGTTATGAAACATAAAATTCATAAAGAAAGATGAACGAATGAGTTGATTTAGAGTAGGCAGGGGTAATTAAAATTAATGACACTCATGAATATTATAATATAAACCTTTATTAGTAAAACATATTTGGTAATCGTTGAATAGTCTTAATCATATACAACAGTATATAAACTTTATACATGTTATAGTTTTACATATATTTAAAGTACATTGGCAGAGAGGTCTGAAACTAATAGACATTTTATTGAGTACATTGTGATTTGATTTATGTAAGTACAAATTAGTGGACTTATAAATGTAATATTTATTTTATTCAGGTTATGATAAAGAATTCCAGTAGACTGGTACCTTTCATTGTGTGATGGTTCCATGCATGTCCTATATGGTAAGGAATTGTGTTTCATGTTTCAAGTTTGTAATTGTCTTGTCTAATTTGTAACTGTATATAGTGTTTATATGTAATTTTGGTAGAAACTACATAGTATTGCATTTTCATGAATATGTGCGAACACTAACATTGAGATTGGTAATGCTTAGTTAATTAATCTATAGCACATCATTAGGTGTGCATTTGAATATAACATTTAAAAATATAGATTGGAATGATAATTGGTTTATTTCCTTTGTCTATAAGTCTGTTTTATGTTGTTATGTGTTGTCTATGTAATGTGTATTTATTATTGTTATATATGTTGTAGGGTTTAATAATATTATGCAGTGTGAATAAAATCACTATGAACTAGACTGAGTTCATTGTCCTTATTTGTACTTTTGGACCTGTTATGTACAGGTCATATTTAATTTGAATTTTGGTTTTGGCATTTTCTGTAAAGAGTTATTTTGCAAATGGGGATATCTGTGATTGTAAATGCTCTTTTGTTCCGGCGTTGAAAGCTCTTGGCGGAAAGAACTAACTAGCGGAAAAGTTCGGAGGAACTTATTAACTAGTTACTTTGTTCTTCCTCTGGTTTAAAAGTTCCACCGAACAATGTGACTAGTTGAAAAGTTCCAACGGAACATATCAACTAGTTAGAAAGTTCCTTTGCCAAATTAGTCAAAACCGAACTAACAAACTAGCCCAAAAGTTCCAACGGAACTTATCAACCAGTCACAAAGTTCCATTTGGAGAATTGATGCAAAGAACCACATGAGGAGGGGGTATTCTTCCTCTCTTGAGGGTACTATGAATACTAAATTTGCATGATAATGCAACTTATTCCGTTTATGTGAGCTATGAAATACAACTTAAATTTTGCATATTTGTCCCCAAAGAAACCCCTTTCAGTGCATTGGGTATTCTTGTAAATTAATGATTTGCTCTTATATATACTGATACTCATTCTTCCCCTCTTTCTACAAAAGGACGAACTATAGTATATTGAACGATGTAACTAGTTGTTCTGTTCACCAGAAATATTCAACTAGCTACATTGTTCCCGGACTTTTCAACTAGCTACTTTTTTCCGGAACTTTTCGACTGCACTGGAATAAAACAACTAGTTGGAAAGTTCCATCGAACGAAATAACTAGTTGAAAAGTTCCGCCGAACAAAGTAACTGATGGAACATAGTGGCTGTTACATGATCACTAGATCACATAATTCTAGTTGAAATGGTCATTGACTCTTATTTATAATATTTTGGCTATTATCTTGAAAATAATAACATATATAATGAGATGGAGAGAAACTAAACAACAAAAGAAATCAGCAAAATAAAACCATAGCGTTTTGGTTTGTACTATTGAAAGTATTACCCAGAATGCATTAGCATCAGAAACATTGAATTGTGTTCCTTAAATTTTTCTGAAAAGACTTTTTATATCGATCGCAAAAATTTGCTGCCATATAATGATATGGAGATGTCATTGTTGTCGTCCAAAACATTTGGTTTCCATACATTAACTTGATTAAAGTGTATGGATCTCTATGAAATTATACCACAAGGTTCCATACCACAAAAGGAAGGTTAGGATTCATTTTTGGAGTTATGGCCCTAACCATTTAAGAATTTTCGCCAAAAGGGCCAAATGCAAACATTTTTCTGGTTCCTGGACAATAACATGAGTATAAGTGTATTGATTTGTATAAAATTGTACCACAAGGTTCCATAAAACAAAAGGAAGGTTGGATTGAATTTGGGGGTTCTGGCTGTATCTGCTTAGGAATTGGGGGGCCAAAAAGTGGTAAAAAACAAACAATTTTTTAAACTTTGTTTGAATTGCTTATTTCTGACCAATTTAAGGTAGCTGGGGCGTCTTAATTAAAATTGATAGAATTTTTAATAATTTGTCAAAATGAAGTTTTTATCATGCTTTTTTCAAAAATATATCAAAAAGTATGGGTCACCAGACTTTTTTTCATGCTACAGGTTGTGCAAAATTGTCAGATTTTGTATAGATTAAGCATGAAAATGAAATTTTGTGTGATAAAAAGAAAACTACATGATAGAATTTTAAGATAAAATGTGAGAAGATAGCTCTTATAACATGCTTTCAGATAAGAAAAAGAAAAAAAATGGGGTCACCGAACTTGTTTTCTTGCTAAGATTAAAATAGGTAAATTCACAACACTTTCTATTATAAAAATTACTTTATCTGAGTTATCTCCCCTTATTTGGCATAGTTGAAAAAAAAATCTAATTAAACAAAAATAAGGTGTTTTTGAGAAGTTACAGCCGTAATTACGATAAAACACACAATTTTCTATATTTACATAAAAAGTCTTACACATAAATTACATAATACTCTCCAAATTTGCACATGTTATCAAAGATCTAGACCAAGGTTATCTGCTACTTCAAAATCAAAGATGGAGGAAGACACCCGAGCCACCTTAAATGGGGTTTAGATAATCTTGAAATATTGGGGTACTTCGAAATGCTTTATCTTACTCTATTTAGAATTTTGATTTTGGGCCTTGTTTTCAAGTGGGTCCAAATTTAGGGTGTAAAATCAAACTTTGATGGTTTTCAATATGCTGAATCTAAATGTAACAGTGTATTTGGATTTTGGGCTCATTTTTCAAAATAATCCACATCCATGATATCAGAGTCCAAAGGGTCCAAAATCAACCTTTGTTTGATTTTAACAAAAATTGAATGGTAGGGTTTTTTGCTATGCTGAATTGATTATATTTGATCAATTTCATTTTTTTAAATTTTATTTTAAAGAGTTACCTCCCTTACAATGTTTAAGCTAATGATTTGTGTCTTATCTTTGAGCTGATATGCAAATGAGAAGCTGTCATTTTATTTTATACAACTGCAAAACAATAACTTGAGTAGAATTGTAGGGATCTCTATGAAATTGTACCATAAGGTACCACAAAAGAAGGTTGGGATTGATTGTGGGGTTCTTGTCCTAACTGTTTAGGAGTTAGGGCCAAAACAAGCATAATATTTGTTTCAGGACAATAACTTGAGTATAAGTGTATGGATCTCAATGAAATTGTACCACAAGGTTCCATACCTCAAAAGGAAGGTTGGGATTGATTGTGGGGTTATGACCGTAACTGTTTAGGAAAAGGGGCTAAAACAATACTTTGTATACATGATTTCTTATTATACTTTGTATACATGATTGCTTATTTCTTGACCGGTTTCAATGGGGTTTGATTCAAAGTCTTGAATTCTTGGGGTTCTTTAATATGCTGAATCTAACCAAGTAATTTAGATTTATGATTTTGTGCCCGATTTTCAAATTGGTCCACATTAAGGTCCAAAAAGGTCCAAAATAAAACTTTGTTTGATTTTACCAAAAATGAACTCAAGGGTTTTTGATATACTGAGTCTAACACTCTAACTGTGTATTTAGATTTTCGATTTTGGGCCCGTTATCACATAGGTCTAAAGGGTCCAAAATTAAATTCTTGTAACGGTAGTTCTCTGATCTACTGAATCTAACCATGTAATTTTAGATTTTACTTATTGGACCATAAAGGTAAATGTCCAATTTCAAATTTTAAAGTTCTTAGACAACATTCACTCTGTGTAAGAAACCTATGCTGTCAAATATTTAATAACTATCCAAATTCAGAGCTGTATTGCACAATTAATAGAAATTGCAGTAGATTCATAGTTAAAAATAGATATAGCATCAAATCTAATTTTAGAATGGACAATGGTAACAAATCTAATTTTAGAATGGACAATGGTAACACTTAATGCCCATTCTCCTTGACCTCATTTTCATGGTTCAGTGACTACTTGAACAAAAAGTTCAGATTTTTATAATGTTAATTTCTGTCTTATTATGAGGAATGCGATAGCTATATTTGGTATGTCGTTCCTTGCAAGGTCCTCATGCCTGTCAGACAGTTTTCACTTGACCTTGACCTCATTTCATGGATCAGTGAACAAGGTTAAGTTTTCGTGGTCAAGTCCACATCTCAGATACTATAAGCAATAGGTCTACTATATTTGGTGTATGTAATGATTGTAAGGTGTGACCGTGTACATGTCCAACTGGCAGGTGTCATCTGACCTTGACCTCATTTTCATGGTTCAGTGGTCATAGTTTAGTTTTTGTGTTTTGGTCTGTTTTTCTAATACTATATGCAATAGGTCAACTATATTTGGTGTATGGAAATATTTTACAATGTACATGGCAGGTTTTATTTGACCTTGACCTCATTTTCACAGTTCATTGCTCAATGTTAAGTTTTGTGTTTTGGTCTGTTTTTCTAATACTGTATGCAGTAGGTCAACTATATTTGGTGTATGGAAATATTTTACGATGTACATGTCAGTCTGGCAGGTTTTATTTGACCTTGACTTCATTTTCATGGTTCATTGCTCAATGTTAAGTTTTGTGTTTTGGTCTGTTTTTCTAATACTGTATGCAGTAGGTCAACTATATTTGGTGTATGGAAATATTTTACGATGTACATGTCAGTCTGGAAGGTTTTATTTGACCTTGACCTCATTTTCATGATTCATTGCTCAATGTTAAGTTTTTGTGTTTTGGTCTGTATTTCTTAAACTTTAAGCAATAGGTCAACTATATTTGGTGTATGGAATGATTGTAAGGTGTATATGTCTGTCTGGCAGGTATCATCTGACCTTTACCTCATTTTCATGGTCGATTGGTCAATGTTCAGTTTTCCTGGTTAACTTTGTTTCTTAGATACTTTAAGCAATAGGTCAACTATATTTGATGCATGGAATGATTTTAAGGTGTACATGTCTGTCTGGCAGGGTTCCTCTGATCTTGACTTCATTTTCATGGTTCATTGGTCAGTATAGAATTTCAATGGTTTTGGTGTTTCTTTTGTACTATAAGCAATAGGTCATCTATATTCTGTGTACATGGTGTATGGAATGATTGTATTAAAGGTGTACATGTATTTCTGGCTTGGTTTATTGTCGAGCCTGCGACTTTTGTCGCAGAAAGCTCGACATAGGGATAGTGATCTGGTGGTGGCGGCGGCATTAGCTAACTTCTTAAAAGCTTTATATTTTAGAAGGTGGAATATCTGGATGCTTCATACTTTGTATATGGATGCCTCATGTTACGAAGTTTCCGTCAGTCACATGTCCAATGTCCTTGACCTCATTTTCATGGTTCAGTGACTACTTGAAAAAAAAGTTAAGATTTTTTGTAATGTTAAATTCTCTCTTATTATAAGTAATAGGATAACTATATTTGGTATGTGCGTACCTTGCAAGGTCCTCATGCCTGTCAGACAGTTTTCACTTGACCTCGACCTCATTTCATGGATCAGTGAACAAGGTTAAGTTTTGGTGGTCAAGTCCATATCTCAGATACTATAAGCAATAGGTCTAGTATATTCAGTGTATGGAAGGACTGTAAGGTGTACATGTCCAACTGGCAGGTGTCATCTGACCTTGACCTCATTTTCATGGTTCAGTGGTTAGCCTAAATTAAAAATATTGTTTGTTTGCTGTCAGCCGACCGACCCAAAAAATCGCCGTGACCCTAATAATTTTATTGCCGTTTTGAAAACATTTTTTTATTCGAATTTTGCGGTTGCGGTTTAGAATCGAGTGCTGATTTCCGGGTTACCTGCGGTTTTGATTTCGGTAGTACATTGAAATGTTTCAAGGTATACAGATATGTGTTCGTATGCAGTTGGACTGTAGGTCACATATAGAATTTCCATATTATGCTGACACAAATACAGTAAATGTAAACAAAAACATTTGTTGTCACTGTGGTGAAGCTGGTGAAAAGGACCGTGACTTGTTAAAAAGTTTAAAGTGGTATAACCAATTTGTCGTAGTCCGATTTAGGCAAAGAGGCTATGAAAAGAAGTCCAATTAAATAACTTCTAATATTTTTATAAACCTTGGCTATAGGTTCAGATATTGAAATGATTGTTGTTACTTTTGACAATTTATTGCAGTTTATGATGTTTGTCTTTAATACTTTAGATATGGTTTAAAAGTTATATTTTATGACAGTATTATATCACGATTGCATTTTAGGAAATGTAATTGTGACTGACAGAGATTTAAGACTTAATTAATTTATTTGTTTTAGTTTGATATTTTGAAATTTTATTAAGTTTAATATATTTACATTTTATTTATATATTTATTAAGTTTGATATTTTGTTTTAATATATTAAGTTTTTTTTTATAATTTGAACTTTTACATTCAACATTTATATGACAGTATAATATGAATGATTTTATACACTTTGGATTATTTTCAGTTTTGTTTATAGACATGATAGATGCACAATATTATTTTTAAATATGTTTTGTTTTTTTATTTAGGTGTGATATTTATTTATTAATTTCTATTTTCTGGTCAATAATGTTTACATGCAGGTGCAATTTATTTTCATTTTTTTTGTCTTGATGTAGATCTATTCCATTTAAATTCAGGTACATTGGTTTTCAGTAGACATTTTCTGAAAGATGGTGGAACTTCAACTATGTTTTCTACTTCTGTTGGTTGTTCAACAATGATTTCTACTTCTTCTGTTGGCTGTTCAACCGTGATTTTTACTTCTTCTGATGTAATAAGTAAATTTAGCAGTGTAAATGTTAATACTTTGAAGAATGCACTGGAATTGACCAAATATTAATATTAATCATTTAATTTTAGAACAGATATATTCTGATCAAAGTACATGAATTTTAATGGAATGGTCCTTAAGAATACTTGTATAAATGTTCATGTTTTTCTACAATGTTAATAAAAGTTATTCAATATTTAATGTGCAATTATACTAACTGGAACCCCAGTTTCTCTGGTGCTAAGAGTGACTGGTTAATGATCCATATGCATTCAATACACCAAGCACTCACCATGCAGATGTATTACTAAGCCAGAAAGCACACTACAGAGGGTGATTAAGGATTAAAAGGTGCATATATAATAGCAGTGAATATATCTAGCAGAACACAATAAAGAAAAAAAAGAGCAGATATACATATATAAGAGGTGAAGGTTATAGCAAGTGACACATAAATGCATGCATATGCAGAGATAAAAGATGTACGAGGCTCCCTACATTCATACTATTATATAAACATCCAAAATATTTTCCAGAAAAAAATAAAATAATTTACCTACCTACCTACCCACATAAAAATTCTGGGTAGGAGAATGGCAAACAAACAATATTTTAATTTAGGCCTTATAGTTAAGTTTTTGTGTTTTGGTCTGTTTTCTTATACTGTATACAATAGGTCTACTATATTTGGTGTATGGAATGATTGTAAGGTGTACATGTCTAGCTGGCAGGTGTCATCTGACCTTGACCTCATTTTCATGGTTCAGTGGTCAAAGTTAAGTTTTTGAGTTTTGGTCTTTTTTTCTAATACTATATGCAATAGTTCAACTATATTTGGTGTATGGAAATATTTTATGATCTATATGTCAGTCATGCAGGTTTTATTTGACCTTGACCTCATTTTCAAGGTTCATTGCTCAGTGTTAAGTTTTTGTGTTTTGGTCTGTTTTTCTTAAACTATAAGCAATAGGTCAACTATATTTGTTGTATGGAAGAATTGTTAGCTGTACATGCCTGCCTAGCATGGTTCATCTGACCTTGACCTCATTTTCATGGTTCATTGGTCAATGTTTAGTTTACTTGGTTAATGTTAAGTTTATGTGACAGTTGTAATAAAGCTTTATATTTAGGACTATCAACATAATATCAATGATTAGTAAAGAAGGCGAGACATTTCAGCGTGTGCACTCTTGTCTGACCTTGACCTCATTTTCTTGGATCATAAATGTTAATGTGATACTTGTAGTAAAACTTTATATATAGGACTATCAACATAAAATGAATGGTCAGTATAGTAGGCGAGACATTTCAGCGTGCACTCTTGTCTATATATAGGACCATGATATCTAATTGCAATTTTGATTTTATAATATATTCAGCAAGTATGGAATTTTGACCAATTTTGACCTATTGTAACATACTTACATGCATATTCCTTAATTGTTTGACAATTTGTTCATTACTCAGATTAAATTTCACATGACAATTCTTGTTTAATGCCAAAGTTGTGCAACAGTCCTTTAGTTTCAAATGATTAAATTTCTATATAAAAAGTTTTATTATGACAACATTATTAATATTGGTTAAATAATAATAATTAATACAAATGATGATTATTTAATATGTGTATTCATAATTTTATTCCCCACCACTGGTTAAATAATTACAATACATATGATGATAATTTTGTATGTGAATTTGCAATATTTATATCCCTCCAGGTGGAGAGGGCACTAAGTGTTACCCTTGTCCATCTGTACATCCGTTTTGCATAAGTCCCAAAATTTGTTTCCATTCTCTAACTTTAGATTGCCTCAACCATGTCAACCAAATGTTATGAAACTTATACATACAGCTCAGATCAAGTTTGAATTTGGGTGTTGTCACTTTAACCATTCGCGAGGTTATGCCCTTTTTTATGCCCCCGCCATAGCGTTGGGGGCATAAAGTTTTACCCTTGTCCAACTGTACGTACGTACGTACGTCCCAAAATTGGTTTCTGTTCTCTAACTTGAGTTTGCCTCAACCAAATGTTATGAAACTTATACACAATGTTTATTACCACAAAACACAGATCAAGTTTGAATTTTGGTGGCGTCACTTTAACCGTTCTAGAGTTATGCTCCTTTATAAATGGAAAAATTGCAAAAGTTTTAGTTTCTGTTCTCTAACTTAAGTTTGCCTCAACCAAATGTTATGAAACTTATACACAATGCTTATTACCTCAAAACACAGATCAAGCTTGAATTTTGGTGGCGTCACTTTAACCGTTCTAGAGTTATGCCCTTTATAAATGGAAAATTTGCAAAATTTTTCGATCCGTTCTCTAACTTAAGTTTGCCTCAACCAAATGTTATGAAACTTATTCACAATGCTTATTACCTCAAAACACAGATCAAGTTTGAATTTTGATGGCGTCACTTTAACCATTCTAGAGTTATGCCCTTTATAAATGGAAAAATTGCTAAATTTTTATTTTCTTCTGAAATATCAAGTAATTTTTAAAATTGAGTTATCTTCCTTTGTCCATGATTATAGTTGAATCAACTACAATCATTGCTTTATGCCAATGCAATGTTTAATTTTGACTTCCACTGATAAAACACAGATCAAGTTGAATTTGGGTAGTGTCACTTTAACCATTATTGAGTTATGCCCTTTATAAATCGAAGGATTGCAAAATTTTTAGTTTCCATTCTGTAACTTAAGTTTGCCCCAATCAAACATTATGAAACCTATACACAATGTTCATTACCACAAAGCTAAGATCAAGTACAAATTTTTTTGTTTCGTTTTCTAACTTTAGTTTGCCTCAACCAAATGTTATGAAACTTATACACAATGCTTATTACTACTTAATACAGATTAAGTACGAAATTTGGTGGCAACACTTTTACCAATCTTGAGTTATGTCCTTTATAAACATAAAATTGCTGAATTTTTCGTTTCTGTTCTCTAACTTTAGTTTGTCTCAACCAAATGTTATAAAACTTATACACAACCGTTCTAGAGTTATGCGTGTTTACAAATAGAAAAATTGCTGAATTTTTAGTTTCTGTTCTCTGCTTAAGTTAGCTGCAACCAAATGTTATGAGACTTACACACAATGCTTATTACCATAAAACTCAGATCAAGTTCAAATTTGGGTAGCGTCACTTTTACCATTCTTCAGTTATGTCCCTTTATAACTATATGATATGCAAGCGAGGCATCATCTGTGTCCACATGTGGACACTATCCACATTTTAACATTATATGCAAGCAGGGCATCATCTGTGTCTCATGGACACATTCTCAATTTATTGCGAGACGCAGTTCACGATGGGCATAGAAAAAATGGGTGTCTGTCTTTCCGTCCATCTGTCAGTCCATCTGTGCATCCTTCCGTCTAGTCTTGGTAGCGTCCTCACATGTACAATTATTGCTAGATTGTTATTGTCACCCGCAACGCGTTGCCGGGACATAGAAATACTGGGCATCCGTCTGTCGTCCGTCCGTCTGTCCGGTCTTGTTAGCGCTCTCACATGTACAGTTCTTGCCCGATTTTTATTAAACTTATATCATAGGTTTATATCAGCAATGTCTTGGATGAGTTGGAAAACCAGTGCCGATCAATTATTATACGACCGCAAAAAAATTTTGCGGTCGTATATTGGTATGACGTTGGCGTCGTCGTCGTCGTCGTCCGAAGACACATTGGTTTTCGCACTCTAACTTTAGTTTAAGTGAATGGATCTCTATGAGATTTTACCATAAGGTTCAATACCACAAAAGGAAGGTTGGGATTGATTTTGGGGGTTATGGTACCAACAGTTAAGGAATTAGGGGCCAAAAAGGGGCCAAAAATAAGCATTTTGGTAACTTCCAGACATAACTTGTGTGTTAGTGTATGGATCTCTCTGACATTGTACCACAAGGTTCCATATCACAAAGGAATACTGGGATTGATTTTGGGGTAATTGCCTCAAAATTTTAGGAATTAGGGGCCAAAAGGGGCAAAAACAAGCATTTTCTAGTTTCATGACAATAACTTGTGTGTAAGTGTATGGATCTTTCTGAAATTGTACTACAAGGTTCCATATCACAAAGGAAAGCTGGAATTGAGTTTGGGGTAAATGCCTAAAACGTTTAGGAATAAGGGTCCAAAAGGGGCCAAAAATAAGCATTTTCTAGTTTCCAGACAATTACTTGTGTTCAAGTGTATGGATCTCTCTGAAATTGTACTGCAAGGTACCATATCACAAAGGGAAGGCTGGGATTGATTTTGGGGTAATTCCTCAAAATTTTAGGAATGAGGGGCCAAAAGGGCAAAAACAAGCATTTTCTAGTTTCAGGACAATGACTTGTGTGTAAGTGTATGGATCTTTATGAAATTGTTCCACAAGGTTCCATGTCACAAAGGGAAAGCTGGGTTTGAGTTTGGCGGTAATTGCCCTAAACGTTTAGGAATTTGGGGCAAAAGGAGTTTTGATCCCAACAGTTTAGGAATTAGGGGCCAAAGGGCCAAAATTAAACTTTGTTTGATTTCATCGAAATTGAACTATAGGGTTTCTTTGATATGCCGAATCTAACGTGTATTTAGATTCTTAATTTTGGTCCCGTTTTCAAATTGGTCTACATTAAGGTCCAAAGGGTCCAAAATTAAACTTAGTTTGATTTTAACAAAATTGAATTCTTAGGGTTCTTTGATATGCTGAATCTAAACATGTACTTAGTTTTTGATTATGGGCCCAGTTTTCAAGTTGGTCCAAATCGGGGTCCAAAATTAAACTTTGTTTGATTTCAACAAAAATTGAATATATGGGGTTCTTCGATATGCTGAATCTAACCATGTATTTAGATTTTTGATATTCTGGCCCGCTTATCAAATTGGTCCCCAATGAGGTTTAGAGGTCCAAAATTGAACTTTATTTGATTTCATCAAAATTGAATTCTTGGGGTTCTTTGATATGCTGAATCTAACCATGTATTTAGATTTTTGATATTGGAATACCACAAAGGGATGGTAAGAATTGTCTTTGGGAGTTATGGCTCAAAGTGTTAAGGAATAAGGTGCAAAAGGGGAAAAGGGTTTGCATGTTAATGGACAATTACTTATATTTAAACATAATTTAAAAGGCAGTGTAAGGTTGGTAATTGAAACTCATTTGAATATCTCACCTAAACTGCTTTTAAATTATTTATATTGAAATTTTCCAAAACTTTATTATTAATAAATTCCATTGAAATTTGCCAATAACTTTAGTTTAATGAACTTCATTGGAAATTTGCCAATATAAAATATTGCTGATGAAGCTTTTTGTTTATCTCACCTAAACTGCTTTTAAATTATGTATATTGAAATTTGCCAAAACTTTATTATTAAATTTCTGATTTATATATAAAAGCAAATAATAATGATAAGGCAAGAGATACACACCAAACAGGATGTGTAAATTAATATATTAAGTATTGTGCAATAGCAAGAAATTTCCAATTGCACAGTATTGCGCAATAGTAAGAAATCTTCAATTGCACAGTATTGCGCAATAGCAAGAAATATCCAATAGCACAATATTGCGCAATAGCAAGAAATTGTCAATTGTACAGTATTGCGCAATAGCAAGAACTATTCAATTGCACAGTATTGCGCAATTGCAAGAAATACTCAATTGCACAGTATTGTGCAAAAGAAGATACTTTGTATAAATTGCTTATTTCTTGACCAATTTCAATGGGGTTTTATTCTTGAATTCTTGGGGTTCTTTAATATGCTGAATCTAACTGTATTAAGTTTTTGGATTTTGGTCCCGCTTTTAAATTGGTCCATATTGAGGTCCAAAGGGTCCAAAATTAAACTTTGTTTGATTTCATCAAAAATTGAATTATTGGGGTTCTTTGATATGTCGAATCTAACCGTGTATTTAGATTCTTAATTTTTGGTCCCATTTTCAAATTGGTCTACATTAAGGTCCAAAGGGTCCAAAATTAAACTTAGTTTGATTTTAACAAAAATTGAATTCTTAGGGTTCTTTGATATGCTGAATCTAAACATGTATTTAGATTTTTGATTATGGGCCCAGTTTTCAAGTTGGTCCAAATCGGGGTCCAAAATTAAACTTTGTTTGATTTCAACAAAAATTGAATATATGGTGTTCTTTGATATGCTGAATCTAACCATGTATTTAGATTTTTGATTTTTGGGCCCCGTTATCAACTTTGTCCACATTGAGGTCAAAAGGGTCCAAAATTAAACTTTGTTTGATTTCATCAAAAATTGAAATATTGGGTTCTTTGATATGCCGAATCTAACCGTGTATTTAGATTCTGAATTTTTGGTCCCGTTTTCAAATTGGTCTACATTAAGGTCCAAAGGGTCCAAAATTAAACTTAGTTTGATTTTAACAAAAATTGAATTCTTAGGGTTCTTTGATATGCTGAATCTAAACATGTATTTAGATTTTTGATTATGGGCCCAGTTTTCAAGTTGGTCCAAATCGGGGTCCAAAATTAAACTTTGTTTGATTTCAACAAAAATTGAATATATGGTGTTCTTTGATATGCTGAATCTAACCATGTATTTAGATTTTTGATTTTGGGCCCCATTATCAACTTCGTCCACATTGAGGTCAAAAGGGTCCAAAATTAAACTTTGTTTGATTTCATCAAAAATTGAACTCTTGGGGTTCTTTGATATGCTGAATCTAACCATGTATTTAGATTTTGGATATTGGACCATTATAGGTGAATGTCCAATTTAAAATTTTAAGTTCTTAGACCACATTCATTCTGTGTCAGAAACCTATGCTGTGTCAAATATTTAATCACAATCCAAATTCAGAGCTGTATCAAGCTTGAATGTTGTGTCCATACTTGCCCCAACTGTTCAGGGTTCGACCTCTGCGGTCGTATCAAGCTGCGCCCTGAGAGCATTTTATTTATAAAGAGTTATGCCCTTGGAAACATTAATTATAAGTAAAATTGCATTGTTAGCGCTCTCATTTTACAATTCTTGTTAGATTTTTATGAAACTTATATCATAGGTTTATATAAGCAATGTCTTGGACAAGTTCGAAACTCAGTGCCAATCAATTATTTTTAAAGAATTATGCCCTTGAAACATTAATTATATGGAAAATTGCAAATTAGCTCTTATTTGTACAATTCTTTCCAGATTTTTATGAAACTTATATCATAGGTTAATATTAGCAATGTCTTGAACAAGGTCCGAAATCAGTGCTGATCAATTATTTTTAAAAGAGTTAAGCCCTTGGAAACTCTAATAGTTTGGAAAATTGCACAGTAGCGCTCTCAAGTGTACAATTCTTGCCAGATTTTTATGAAACTTATATCATAGGTTTATATCAGCAATGGCTTTAAAGAGTTCGAAAATCAGTGCCCATCAATTATTTTTAAAAGAGTTATGCCCCTTTGAAACATTGATTATATGAAAAATTGCATTGAAAGTGCTCTTGATGAACAATTTTTGTCAGATTTTTGTCAAATTCATAATTAAGGTATATAACAGCAATGGCTCAGACAATTTAAAAATTAAATTCTGATCAAATATTATTAATGAGATTCTCTTGGAAATATTAAATATATCGAAATTGCTCTCAAGTCTTCAACTCTCTAGTAAGATAATTTTAAAAGTTTTGAAGAACAAATTTTTTTTTAAGTTATTGTTCTTGGACAGAACAGATGAAATATGTGCAACGCAGGGGACATTGGAACTCTGTTGTTTTATTAATCTTATATCATAGATTTTATCATCAATGTCTTGGAAGAGTTAAGTAAATCAGAGCTGATCAACTAAATTTTAAAGAGTTTATGCCCTTGGAAATATTAAATATATCTGAAATTGCTCTTAAGTCTTCATCTCTAAGATAATTTTAAAAGTTTTAAAGAACAAAAAAAAATGTGCAACATGGGCGACTTTGTAACTCTGTTCTTTTATTTATTTATGGTTTTCTTTTTGAAAATATTTTCAGATGTTAAAAAGTTATCCAAGTTAAGAAACAGACCACAGGAAAATCGTGAAAAGTGCAGCTGTGAGCATAAAGATCCAAATATGTATGAATAGCTGTGATGAACTTTGTCTAAGGAAATAAAGACAGAACTGTGTACAAAAGATAGCTATCAGCTAAATTATTATAGCCTCACATCATGGCATCTAGACTCTCACAAGAGGAAGAAAACCATGTCAGGATAAGCTTGCTACTGACAGGAATATCTAATCGTGCAGCACGAGCTTTGTTTGATCATGAATTTGTTCCATCATGCTTGAATGCCACAATAAAGAAAAGTACAATAAACTGAAAGACCTTCAGAAGAAGCGAATAATTAACCAGCCACAGTGGAACCTGCTGTTCCCAAAACATCCTGGTAAGTAGCATTGGCCTAGCTATGTTAACAATAAAAGGCACATGTCTACACATTGTGAAACCAAATAACAAAAAATAGTTGTGTTTCAAGTCGCCCAACTGTCCCTAATTTATAATTTAAAAGGGCAAAACCAAACATCGAATTCGCCCGCTTACTACCGATAATGCCGAGCAAAACGCTAATATTATTGACTAGAGCTATTATTATTGACTAGATCGATTTTCTAGACATTCTGCACCTGTATTGGATTTCGTATTTTAAATTAGCTGTCCGGCGCTATTTTTCGCTTTCCGTTCGGCAGATTTGACTTTTCCCTTTAATCCCTCTGATACCATCAGATAACGACAGCCCTTTAACAGTCCGATTTAATTAAGTAGCGCTCGCGATCGATATCGTAAACGTTGTTTTAAAGTTATTACAGTTATATATATATTTAATATATGTGTGGTATGTTCAACTAAATACAAGTACCATCAATGCAATTTCAGTGAAAATTTATCGCGGAAAATTATCGAGAGTCACATAAATTTATTTTTCTTAATATTCGAAATCACCTCATTTCAACCTCATTCAGAGCTTAGTTGTATTCACAAGCCGACTTACATGAGTATAATTCACATCACAGGAAACCGCATATTAGTAGGAGTGACTATTTGTCAATTTCAATGACAAAGTAATATTTTATATAAGCATATTATGTCTAAATAGTTGATTGATTTAATAATAATCAAAAGATTCGTATTTCTGAAATCATAACTTCAACCATATATTTTAAATTTATGAAATTCAATACAAGTACTTATTATCATTATTTATTATAACTATATCATGTTTTTCCATTACTATATAGGTAGGGCCTACACTTGTAGGTGTAAATTGTTATTTGGATGGAGAGTTGTCTCATTGGCACTCACACCACATCTTCCTATATCTATGTGCACTCTTAACAGGCACGCGATTTTATTCTATGATTCATACTTTTATAGTTATGACATGAATTAATTAACAACCTATATTTTCTTGTTAAAGTGCTTCAAATTTTCGAGTTAATTCTTGGAGAATTTTGGGAGTATTCCCTCCGACTTTCGCGTAAATCCGCTACCTTTTGTTTATTGCATATCTCTCTCATCAGTGTCACACCAGTTAATTGCCCGAATACTTTCTATCTATGACGGCACGCGACTATCAGGGTATTTGAAAGTTCTTGCGTAATTTAACAATTGTATTTCCTGTCTATTTATAATCCGGTTGTATGTTGTAAACAGAATGCGGTCTTTGATTTCTTCAATGCGATAAATATTTATTACAAAAAAATTTATTCTTGATATTAACCTCGTTTTTTTTCACCGGTAAAATGATATTTTATTTACGAAAAGGGTCATACCTGCGTATATACGGACACTGAAAAATGTGGCGATTTTAAAGAAAATTATGACTCAAACTTTGCAAATGCAAATTATACCATGCATTTTGTTTAAGTCAACGGCAATTTTTTACTACGATTGGTTGGCATTACTCTATAATATTTAAACCATTTCGGCGAAAATACTTCCATAGCTAAATCAACCTTGGTACACGAACACGCGTGACATATTTGTCAATGTCATGTGATATTCTGTATATTTATTGAATGAATAAATGTGTGTTAACTCCGTGCGATCTTTTCTGACCTAATTAATTTTAAATTAAAATTTGCTCTTTCTTGTGACTAGGGGAAAGATATAACATATGTATAACACCATGGTCATAGGTATGGCAGCAGTCGTGCTTTAATGGTGCTGCATTGACTTGTCGTTGCATAGTATTAATTTACGCACAATGCATGTAAACTTGTGTTTTATTTTGGACAGCGGTCTTAAAAGAAATTAATTTGCCTCAGCTTTATTCTCTTTTAATGTGGAACGACAATTCCACGATATACACGAAGTTAATTTTAGATTTTTTTTATTTGTTCCCCAATGTGTATTAATATTTTAGATTGCACTAGCACATAAAATACAGCAGCGATCAGTGGTCAATTGTATAACTAAACATTCTGTGATTAAATTTATCTTGTATGCGCAAAGAGAGTAACTCGGGATGTTACATCACATAAAATTTATTTAACGAAATACAAATTGATTTTTAAAAGACATTTAATGAAACTGTCATGGACGTAATTTACATCTAAGTGATCAACAGATGTAGCTTGACCTTGAACTTGACTTTTGCTCACTTTATTGAACGCTAAAATTAGCTGACATCAATTTTATCCTCTGTGCACGAGAATTTCATTCGGCGGCAAAATCATGTAACAGTAAACATAGGTGACCTTACTGAATGACCGTGGGAAAATCCATTCAGTGTTAAATTCGCTGTAATAATCGAGGCTCTTGAAGGTCCATTTGCAATTAATTTACGAGAGTCTAAATTATAATCCTTTTCCAAATACATCAAATACGTCTTCTTTAACTATTTCTATTTTATTAGTCAACTCAATGACGTATGTTAGATATATACGTCCATGGTCAACAATATTCATTAGAGGTTAATGGAAATACGGTGCATGTCGTGTAGTAGGGCGTTGGTACAGATCCTCAGTGAATGTGTGTAGATCGTAAAATTATGTCCACTTATTATTTTAACGTATCAATGTCTAAAAGTTACAAAAGTCGAGTGTGCGAGTTGCGAAGGTAGAGTTGCAAGTTAGTGAGCTATCGGGGACTAGGATGCAATTTGAAAAAAAAGGCAGGAGCTAATTGGCAAAAGGCAGAACAGAGGTTACAACTAAAAAAAATGCAGGACATTTATTTTATTATAGCCCCTAAAAAGAAAACATATCAAGTGGTAGCGCCCTTCCGGAAGTCGAGTTGCGAGTTACAAAACATAACGTTTCTCTAATTTCTTAATTTCTAATATTTAAACAGTCGTCAGAATTTTCAGTTTTACTTCGCATTTGATAAACAAAGCATGCATGTACCTAAACTTTATGCATAGCATGAGGATGGGTACCGGTATTTTGATTGCAGGATTTGAAAGAGTTGTTTGATACTTGTCTATACTAGCTTTTGACCATAAACAAGCTACTTCTGTCCAAGTTTGATACAAATCTATATTTTAAGAAAGTTATTAAAATTTTAAATACTTTAACCACAGCATAAATGTAATGTTACGTTGCAGAAAACTAAGTCCATTTATGAGTTAAATACGGATAAACAGGATTCTTTTAAAAAATTATTTCTAGATACTATCTTATGATTATAAACAAGCTTCTGTCCAAGTTTTAGAAATCCAGAATAGTTTAAGAAAGTTATAAAATTTCAAAACTTAAACCACACTGACAGAGTGAATATTTGTGGACTCCGACGAATGAATGTATAGGATCGCTATGTCTCGCCTTTGCGACAACAGTCAAATACTCGACTTTGACGGTAAAATGATCTACTAATCGATTGTCATCAGTATTTTTCATTATGAATTTTTATATAGATACATGTATAAGAAGATGTGGTATGAGTGCCAATGAGACAACTCTCCATCCTAGTCAAAATTTATAAATGTAAACCATTATAGGTCAAAGTACGGTCTTCAACACGGAGCCTAGTCACATATTTTGGTCGTCTTTCTCTGGTCAAGGTTTGGTTTATTTTCATTGAACTTTTAAAATATATTTCAACGAAAACGCATGTATTTTCTTATTTTTTACTGTAAATTCTTCTCTCGGTCACAAATCAGCATGCAATATTTGCCACTGCACGTTCAGAAAGCAATAATCAGTTAATCTTACCTCCTCTTATATTGCAGTATTATAATAAATTTAAACATAATATCGAATTAATATTAGCAGAAATAAACACGCCTTGTCAATCTCCTATTACTTCAAATTTTCGATACAAAGAAAAACGTATTACAAGTTTAGTTTATTGAATAATGCCGTTATAAATATTGTAATGATCTACAATTACCCCCTTTTTTTATATTTCAAGAGTTTGTGTGAGATAATTTGCACATTACTTATATCAACGTATCATATGTTGCAGTAAATGGTATTGGTCAGTTACATAGTAATGTTTGATCTATGAGCTTGGTAAATTATACGCACATGTCATTGTGGACGAGTCAACATGCATATTGTGCATACGTGATGGTTTGAGTGTATTTCTTTCGTTTAAGCACATGACAGTTGTTTCAGAGGTTATACGTCGGTTGGACTTGTTCTGGTCTAACCTTTTCAGCATGATAATATTTCATTTTATTTCAAATTGTTGTCTTATCGGTCAATGTTTACAAACTCCTGATGTACTAAATTCCATTGAGGATGTGTATTCGAAAGTTGACTTTGCGCATGTGTTAAAATTGAAGAAAATTTTCAGAGGCTCGGAATGGGAAAATTTATCCTGATATTGTATTTTGTGAGTTTTCAATGAAATAAAGTTTATTTGTGATTTATTTAACGGAAGTTAAATCATTTTGATAGTTTAAAGAAGTAATTGTGTCTAGGGATGAAAATACGAGATTCTAATTGTTATCTAAGAGGGGTACGTCTAAACACTGCCCAGGACCTCCTGAGTGCACTCAGGACTTAAACGTGCACCCAGTACTCTTTATAGTTATCGTATGTGCACACATGACGGATATAAGTATTCGTTGCATTCTGTTTATTTTAGTGGTAAACTTTGGTAGATTTTGAAAACAAACTTCGAGAGATATTTATTATTTTATAAGATAATGGCAAGTGTCATTGATTACACAACTACTCAGCCTTGATTATCCAATCAACAAAATTGATTGGATTATCCTAATTGCTTATGAATATCATGTTATTAGTATAGTGTTTTGAATAAAATTGAATTAAACATTTAACTTGTTTCGAATTGTTTCATGTTACATGTATTAAATTTACTTTATGCGTAGTGCATTTTACGATTATGGAGAAAATAAAAACTCCCTTTCAATGCATTTTAATACAGTTTCTCTTATGACCGTGACCTGTTATATATTTCTTGCATGAAGACATATTTCTCGTATCACACTGCTCGGAGTGTGATACAAAAACTCAATTTTAGTATTAGAAAAATACCTAAATATGATAAATGACAGAAACTGAGAGGAAAGCGGAGATAAATTAATATTTCAGAATTTATTTAAATTCATCCAAGGCTTGCAATACTGGACAAGTACAATTTCAATAAGAAATAAAATCTTACTATATGATTGATTGATTGTTGGTTGCTAAACGTCCAGTGGCAAATATTTCATGCATATTCAGGACTAGAATAAATTAACAATAAATACAAAAGGGTAGGTTCTGTAATAGGGCGTCCGGGATTAAGGTTGGAGAAATTTAGACTGCCACGGGAAATGAGGGTATACTGGAGAGGGACAGAAATTTAGCCTTGTAACAGGTCACCTACGGACCCCCAAAGAGTTGTTGCAAGGGTTCTTAACGTGCAAAGAGCGTGGCACTCTCTTTACGAGGCATCTGATTTAACGTCCCATTCTGACCGGACGTGGCTGCAAATTTGTACATCCCGCACAGCCAAGCGGACGCCCACTTTAGCAAGGATTTTACTGCGGTCGGAGGAAGACCAATGGTGACCATACTTCTCCCCAGTCACCCTTGGGGGCTCTTACTATATGAGATTTGATCATATGAAAATCGTATTTTGATAAGTATAGCAAGTTCAAGAAATGTATTACTGGACAAGAATGAGTTTTTTTTTTTTTTTCTTTTTGCATAAACAGTCTAAGATTTAGATCTTTGAACACAAAATTTCTATTGAAATTTGTAGATGGCAAAATAATCAGAGAAAAATTTTATTTGTACTTATGTAATTCCGGTGGTATTGGCGTCAAGTTTCATTATGTTTTAGAATATTCGACATAGACAAAAGTAGACAAACGCTGTTAAACGGGGTTTTGATCCCAAGGACGCCACATTTGGCAATAAACTTTATCGATATTTTTAACGTTTTCAAATGAAATAAATTGAATGGAAAATTTCCGACTTTGTGAAGATTTCTCAATTGGCTTCAATAATTACAAACAAAGCGAAAAGTTTATTTAACATTTTGCAATTCAGTATGTTTATCATCTTTCAAAAGAAAATATTTTTGTTTGCCAAGTTTACTTGTATGTGTTTATTACCATCACTAATCACAGTGACACTCCTAATTATTAAAGATCAAACGACCTAATCAACATGATAATTGGTATTGAATGTGACCATCGGTCATGCATATCCCAAAATACTGCGTGCCGATAAAACTTAAGTAAATTCTCAAATATTGTATTGATTTTATGAAAACAAAATTATAAGATCAAAATTAAATTATCTATCGAATGCATACCCTTAACGCACACTAAAACATCTATTACATGTCCTGAGTGCACTTTTTATGTGCTGAGTGCACTCAGGAGGTCCTGAGCGGTTTTTAGACGTACCGATCTAAGAGATGGTGAATTTCGCGCCACTCTTAGCTGTAGCTATGGGGACACTATGGGGATAGCTAAACTTTAGCAATTGGTACAACTACATAGCTGAGGTATAAAAACAAGAGCGGGAGACATGTTCGGGGTTCTGGGATTTGACAGGCAACGAGGAAAGGACGTACGACAAAACATTTTAAATAAGTTCTAGTCGGACATAATTCGGAAAAGTGAACATTTACGTATGCATCAGTGGCGGATCCACAACTTTTCATAAAAGGGGAAGGAAGGGGGCTGACTGACCTAAGGGAGCCCCACCCATTCATGCTTTAGTGATTCCTATATAATCAACCAAATTTTCCCACGAAAGGGGAGGGGATCCGCCTATGTACATTTACGGGTCAATCCTGGTATTCTGATTTATTTCAAGACTTGCATATTTGGTTGAAACTTGACGATACAAGGCAGAGTTACCCATTTGAAAAGATTGATTCATGGTTAAAGTGAAGAAAAGACAACTAAAGAACAAATTAACTTTATTGAAACCGCTTAAAATTCCTGTCATATAAAAAGTAACATTAGAAGTTCAATAAATCATCTATTATATACATGTATTACATTATTCCTCGTTTTGATTAATGTATATTTTCCCAATCCATTAACAAACCTCATTTTATAAGTAGAGATAAACGTGTCACGTACATGCTACCCAAACCCGTGACAATATTATACCCTAATAGGATTGAATATCAAAGGAAGAAACCAATAAAAGATATAAGGATTGTGTTTCTTCTATAAAACAAAATCAGGACCGTAACTACATGGAGGCAAATGAGGCAAATGCCTCATGTTGGAAATTTCAAACCAAACAAAAATTGAAACAAAAGCTTGCCTTCATATCAAATTGTTTTCACGGCGAGTCTCTTGCAAGAAGCATGTTCTCTTCACACTGAGTCTGAGTCTCGATTTTGACTTGTATCCGAATATTCACAAAATCTTTGAGCTGTTGTTTTTTGTTTTTTTTTTGGTAACATCTGTATGTTGTGAACGGTCATTCTCAGCATTGCGTAGACTGAAGACTTGGGAAAGATCTACGATGGCGGGTTAACGGTTTTGCGGTTAGGCAATGTTGCATGTGAGTTTGTCCAGACATTGTGCGAGAGAATATTTTAAGAAGATACGATGCTACTGGATACAGAAAAATTGGTCGTTTCTTCGTGAAGAATTGAACTTAAAAAAAATATAAAACTGGCTCTCATTTTTGTAGATAAAACTAGATAGCTGACATGGGTTAAATTAAAGTGAGACCACCAATCTCCCGGTATCAAATCATTTGAGAAAAAAAACCAAAGTATTGCCATATGACCTTTTACATTAAAGGGTATTAAGTAAGAAACAGCATAGGATCAGATTATCCGTTATTCTATCATGGAAGTATTATATTGACTTAATATATTACTTCCATGGTTCTATTCATAGATTACCTTATCTACATACTGATTAGTCAGTCTCACTTATGGACAAACTTTTCCACGTGCATAAATTATACACTGCAGTAGTATGCTATACAAACAATAACTTTATCATTTAAACGTTGATCTGAAGTTAAATTTATTGAAAATTAAAGTCGCAAAATCTTGAGATACTACCAATGTGGCATTATACACAACACAAACCTGCGTACAAAGAAGACTTGTTACGACACCTTACCAATTACAGGTAATATACATGTAGCTGTCTGAAATTCGAAATGTCAAGGAAAACTGCACTATATTCAAATACCCGGAAATCTCAAGGAAGACTGATTTTGAGGTGTTACTATGAACCATAAAATTAACCACTAAATTTTGATGTGTACCACAAGAGACTTGTGAAATTTATTTGTGCTAATAAATATTATCTAAAGTTGTATCCTTTAAAATTTTGAAACTATATAATTTACATATTTTTTAGGTATGATATAATTATGAATTAAATTATTTACCTATTAATACAGGAACATATATATTGACAAAGAATTACTGTTCCCAGATGTATATGACAAAAACAACTTAATAAAATTTAAAAGCGAATTTCAGGATAAAAATGGGGTTGGGCCTTTGCTGATAAAATATTTATTTCAACCATGGATAATGTATGACTTTTTATTTAGCGCTGCAATCATTTTCACTTTTATGCCTCATTTGAAGCCCATTTTATGCCCAATTTATGGGCATTGTGTTTTCTGGTCTGTGGTTCCGTTCGTTTTTTCGTCCGTCTGTCCCGCTTCAGGTTAAAATTTTTGGTCGAGGTTGTTTTTGATGAAATTGAAGTCCAATCAACTTGAAACTGAGTACACATGTTCCCTGTGATATGATCTTTTAATTTCAATGCCAGGTTAAAGGTTTTACCCTAACTTCACGATCCACTGGCACTGAACATAGAAAATGATAGTGCAGATGGGGCATCCATGTACTATGGACACATTCTTTTGTATATGTAAAAACAAGGATTTGTATAGTAAGAAAGACTTGGTAAAAGTAATTTTTGTAACGTCTTGCATTATTAAAATCTTGTTTCTATATTTTAGAATCACTGTATGTCAGTGTGAAAACCTATAATATTTATAAATTTGTTTTATTGTGTCCATTTCTTTTAATTTTTCTTCATTTTCAATTCTTCATAGATTTAATTGTATTCAAATCATTATCATTGTAATCATTTGTACCAAATTTTACTTCATTATTCTGCCTGTGATGGACGTCTTTGATTGACAAAAATTAAATATATGTATAGAACAAATAATTGATTTCCATCTTTTATAGTTAGTAACTGTCCGGACCGTTAAAATTTCCAAAAAATCACATTGGCCTCCCTCCTATGTTTAAAGTCGTTACACCTTTGCCACCGTCTTTTGGCTGTGGGGATGTACAAGTAGTCAGCAACGTCCAGTCGAAATGGGGACATTAAATCCAATGCATTGTGTTGAGATAGCGCTAATATCGTTTGAACCTTCGCAACAACCTTTTGGGTTGTCCGTAGGTGGCCTAGTCTGTTGCAAGGCATCTTCATTTTCGGACGGCCTCTATTACTGGACCTAACTATTGTTTGCTCTCGTCTTGACATGCATGAAATATTTTCCACTAGGGACGCAACCAACAATCAATCAATCAATCAATCCAACATTTTTAATGTTTTCCGTCTATTATTAGGTTGCACTTTGTAAATACAGCTGTTTTTCAAACCACGCCTCTTTGGGGAGATATAGAATATTCATAGCCAATTAATTTTGTTTACGTATTGGTTCCCGGATATGATCTCTATGTTTCATCTCATAGAGACATAACTTGGGAATGTTACCAGTAAATATACATATTCATAGTGATCAAGTTGAAGTCTGTGGAAATCCTTAAGTCAAGGTTGGGGTAGTATAGAAATTTAATGTAAGTTTAAACTCTTAGAAGTTCGGGCATATAAACGTTGAAAATATGCCGCACAGCCCTATATTTTGACCTTTGAAAAAATAGTAGTGCATATGAACTTTCCATTCCAGGATATATTTTTTCAAAACTTCATAGTAAAAGTGGTACAGTTTTAGCCGTGAAAGGAGTTCCTATGGGAAATTGCATTGTTGATATTTACAGAAATGCAACCTATATTGGGTAAAAAAGGAATATACAGAATTTCACCAAATCTGGTTTAACTCAGAGATTTTAATGAAATTAACTCAAATATGAAGTTTTATAAATATTTCATGAAGATTGAGAAAATCCTGGGCCTTAACTATGATGACTCAGCATAAATTCACAGTTTACAGTATGCATAGTTTAGTTAAAGCCCTGAATGCAAAATAAATTCATTATATGTGCATATTAGTAATTTAAATTGTTTAGAAGTGATTAAATTTACTCTTAGTCATTGAAACTCATAGATCCTTCCTGAATATTATTGGTGGGGTGTTTTTATCCTGTCGATAACCCAAAAGTAAGCCGTAGCACCTAAATGTGCTTTTTGTGATCATGGCATAAAAATACAAGCTAGAAATACAAAATACCTCAATAAAACTTACAATAGTGTGTTCTATCCTAAATATGCACTAAATATTCCATGTTGCTAGAAACAGCAGAATAATTTAGAAAATTTGAGGCCCCAGGGGCAAAAAACAGAAAAATGCCTACCCCCTGGGTCATAAAACAAATAATTTAACTTGTAAATGCTATGACTTTATTATTTTAAAGGTCTTTTGTATAGAAACCAATAACTGTACTTGGAAGTTATGCAAAATCAGATGTTAGCAGTCATTTCTATAAAACTTTTAGTGAATTCATACATCAGACTGATATCTTCATTCATACAACTTTTGCAAATATGGCTTTGTTTAAACACTTCTAGTTCATATATTAGCTAAATTATGTTAGATATATGGTAAGAGATGATACTGTTGTGACAAGATTTCTTAACTGACCATTTGAGGCAGTAATTGTGAACTTTCATTGACAAATAGGCATACAGTAAGATGTGGACTGGAGACAGAGGCAGGATTGGACACTTTATATAATCTTGAATGTTGGAATGATTAGCTGCTAAACATTACATTTATAGTGTTCTGAAATGCTTTCAATTTGTTATCAAAATAGTTTCAAACAGGTTCTAGACAGTTCATGTCAGCAAACATGCTCATAGGGTAAGCTGGCAATAATTAAAGTCTTGTTTTCAAATTCTGTAAAAATTGATACAGGGTGGGGTATAAAATGTACTGTAAAGAAAACTTAGAGTATATGCAGTGATTTCTTTCAGGCTATAATTCTAAGATATAAGTATTGTTGTGAGAAAAGTGTTTTAGAAAGTTTTCTATTGGAATAAATGTGAGTATAGGTTGCACTTTGTAAATACAGCTGTTTTCAAACCACGCCTCTTTGGGGAGATATAGAATATTCATAGCCAATTAATTTTGTTTACGTACTGGTTCCCGGATATGATCTCTATGTTTCATCTCATAGAGACATAACTTGGGAATGTTACCAGTAAATATACATATTCATAGTGATCAAGTTGAAGTCTGTGGAAATCCTTAAGTCAAGGTTGGGGTAGTATAGAAATTTAATGTAAGTTTAAACTCTTAGAAGTTCGGGCATATAAACGTTGAAAATATGCCGCACAGCCCTATATTTTGACCTTTGAAAAATAGTAGTGCATATGAACTTTCCATTCCAGGATATATTTTTTCAAAACTTCATAGTAAAAGTGGTACAGTTTTAGCCGTGAAAGGAGTTCCTATGGGAAATTGCATTGTTGATATTTACAGAAATGCAACCTATTAGGGACGACATAAAAATCAATGAAGGATAAAAACTTAATTAAAATATCCTTATTGGTCAATCAATTTTTCCCAAATTAAGTTAAGAGGGTAGGGGTTAGTGAAAAACTATATGAATTAAATTTTTTATCCTACATTGAACTTTTGATGTCGACCCTTACGCTGTTTACGGTATATCGTTATTGTAGCATCTTTAGGAGAAACCAGCGTTCATAGTGGGTCTCATTGGGGTCTGGCGTGGCGGGATTGCCGATTTTGTAAGCGTGACGATTGAAAGTCAAATTATTGTGCCGTGAAACGTCCAGCGGGACACGGAATTTACAAAGAAATGAGAATTGCTTAAGTACATAGTGTAAGCGGGATACGGGAATGTGACAAAACAGTAAGCGGGATCCGGGATCAGAACCCCCCAATGAGACCCCCTTCATAAGAAGCTACCATTTGATTCTTTGGGGGGATGTATTTAAAAAAAAAATTTTGCAAAGTTGTCTGTCCAGCAAATATTTTTTACTCATAACTCCTGTCCTGCATTTTTTCCAATTTTCATCCTTGCCGCGTGAAAGAACTTGTGAACACAACCGTAGAATTGTACACAAAATAGGTGTGCATTGCCCGTCAATAAGGACAATCGATCATGCGTTACATTTAAACCTTTCATCATACCAGGGTATTGGCAGATATTACTTTTGTTGTAACATTCTAATCATTCTGTTAATTCAATCTAATTTGAAAGCGGAAATATTTTCACTGCATTTAATAAAAGAAGTTTAAGTTATTTTGTACAGGTTCAATAATATGTACGATAGCCGACATAATTGACATGTATGCATGGCACATTTGCCACTGAACGCATATAAAACAAATATCATTTAATCAAAAAACAAATTTTGAAGATATTAAGCGATTAATTATATGAGGGGCAAGATATAAGTTATAATCTCTATACTAGGGTAAAGCTCTCGGTCACAAAGAAAACATTACAATGGCAAACAAGACTGTATGTGATTTTGGGCTAGAAAAAAATTGAACTTAAGATAAGTTATATAAGAGAACAATGGTTATGGATTTTCTTTTCCATGTGATAACCAATGACAATAGTAGATGCACTTGGGCAAATATCAAACTCGCCCCGACTATGAAAGAAATATTTGCCACTGGATATTTTAAGCAAACAACAATATAATTATATTTAAAGTATAAATTCCGTGTAATAAAATCTCTGCATTTGGCTTTCGACACACAAAAAAAAAAACCACTTTATTTACCACCGAATTCATATTTCAATGCACTTTTAAACTTCGTTATAAAGACAAACAACCAAAGATAAATGGGGTCGTTCAGTCGAGGATTCGTCGGTCGTTAAAGAGTCGGAAAAGAAATCAGAATTCATATCAGGTATTAATACATCTCCATTGATCGGTATCACTCGCATATTTCCTCAGTGCACATACTCATTTCACGCCACAGGTCAAGTCGTTACATTTTAAAATGTTTATTAAAAAATCGTAATGTTGAATGATTGGCAGACAAACATTCCGTAGCTTTCAAAAATACGTTTCATTTTAATGATTATTTTTCCTGGTCCTAAATATTTATTCTCAATCTTTCCCAACAGGCTTAGAGTTTAATAATACATGCCGATCAATACACGCTAATCTCATTTTAACCCTTGAACTAGTTCACTTAATTGTAATCTCTTCCCGCCATTCAAAGGCTCGTTGTAAACTGATCATAGGCGGAACCAGTGGGTGGGAAAGTTTGGTTGACTAGGAATTACTGAAGCATGACTGGAGCCCCCCTTTATGTCAGTCAGCGCCCCACCCCTTATGAAAAATTCTGGATCCGCCACTGCCGATGTCCGCAACACATTTATTTTGCACGCGTTAACGATTTCCACATTTGAAATGATATACATGATTTTTAAATCTTAATTAAAAAAAAAAATTTCTTACACCAATTCTGTAATAAATCGAACTAATTTAGCTGTATACTAAGATTAATTATCATCATGTGTAACAACAGTTTAAAACATAAATGTAATCCTGAAAAATCCTACCCTTCACCCTGAATATCAAATTAATGGTCCCTTAGATAAATAGGATCATCGAAATTTAGACTGTTATTGCATGATAGTATATCACTAATATATGTGGGAGATTGGTTATTCTCTTTGGAAAATATGAACTGGTTGTAATAATAATGTTAATTAAATGTCTGACAAAACACTGGAATATAACAAATAGACTGGTACATGTATGTGAACCATAAGCTTCACTTACCCCCTTTTCCCTCCTTTATTCTAGCAATCTAAAACATAAATTAGATATCACGAGTCTGTCGTGTGTACATACCAAAAGTACGCACCTGCAATCATGAACATTTCAATTTAATAAGTACCCTTTAAATCTGCTTTACCGTATTGTCAATCCTTAATATGTCAATCAATGTATTACTCCGTTATTGATTGACATTTAGATCAATATTATGTCTCGCCTACTGATAAAGGTATCCTTTGATGGTAATAAAGTTACAGTTGATTGACAAGTGGCAATAAGTGAAAATCGTTCATGTGTGCAGATGAACCCAAACGAGTTCAATTGATGTGGAATGTCAATTTCATAGATTGATTAAAGGAAATTCAAAAAGGTATTTACCATCTAATAAGCGACAGATGCAATAATTATTGTATTTCCCTATTTGAAAATTTTAATTGCATTATTTAGATGTGTATATTATTTATTACGTTATATAACTTTAGAACAACGTAAATAACTCGAGAGCTCGAGGTCTTCTTTAAAATTAATCGTACTGTTAAAGGGTCGTCGTTATCTGATGGTATCAGAGGATTAAAGGAAAAGTCAAATCTGCCGAACGGAAAGCGAAAATGGCGCCGGACAGCTAATTTAAAATACGAAATCCAATACAGGTGCAGAATGTCTAGAAAATCGATCTAGTCAATAATAATAGCTCTAGTCAATAATATTAGCGTTTTGCTCGGCATTATCTGTAGTAAGCGGGCGAATTCGATGTTTGGTTTTCCTAGTGAGCTCTTCCTTTAGGTAGCAATATACAGTTGGGAGGTGGGTTTTGCATTTTGGCCACCGTGAATTTTTAGATTTGAAAGTTATTGTGCAATAAACATGATAAAATTGACTTTTAGATAGCTGAAGAATAATATAGCTTTCAAAGTGGGTTTATTTGAACATTAAGATTTTTTGGCATGTTTTACAGGCCATTTTCTGTTTTACAGTACGTATTTTCACACCCGTACCACCCATAGGTACAGAAATTATTGTAGTATTTTCCAACAAATATCATGAATATTTAAGCCTCAAATTTTCAATTCAGATTTATGGAAAAATGAGGTGAAATGCATATGGTTTTTTTATCTATAGATCTATAAATGTCAATGGTTTCAGAAAAGGTATCACTCTAATGGATTGAAATTCTACTCTGGACCTAATTTTGGGGACTTTTGTGACAATTTCTCCCTTTTGCAATATTTTGTATCAAATAAATGCAGATTGTTGCCATGGTTTCACCAAAAGAGATTATATTTTACCATTTCAACTATTGGAAATCAAATCTTTGGAAGATGCTTTTTCCATACATATGAACATGCATAACATTAACATTAAGCCTTATTTGTTAGAAAGCAAGGAAAGAGGGTAATTAAAAATTATGAGTGTCAATTTTTAAGTTTTTTTCCTAACTGTGTATTGCTACCTTATCTTGTCCCTAAATCTTCTGTGTCTAATAAGCTCTATTTATAAAAACGTTTTGTGACCCGTGAGTTAAATAATAATAAATGTGTCAAACTGACTTCATATCTACACAATACATGACATTCCAATTTCGTTTTTATGAATGAACTGCCCTGGTTGACTTGGCTTAATTTGGGAAATGCTTCAAAGGACATTGTGACATGAATATATTTGCTTTGTGACGTCAAAGTTTTCCGGAAAAGCACCAATTGGAAGATCATGTATGAACTGATGAAACATTTGTGAAATGGACCCAAAGACATAACAGATTGATGGTTTAAAACACAATGCAAGCAGGCAAAAAATAATCCTTTCCTATTTTTAGGGACATGTAACAGGAAAAATTTTTTGGTGCCTATAAATAAATATTTGTTTGTATGCCCCTGTGGTAGTGGAGCCATTTTGTTTTCTTGTCTTTGACATGTTTGACTCTATCGTCCTTGACAGACATAAATCGTAGGTATACTTTACAGTCTTAATCATCAAACAAACAAAAAGTACCCCAACACATAAAATGTTTCCATCATAATAATGCAGGTGGATCCAGGAATTTGTAAGGTGGTCACCTTGGGAACTCTTATAAAATTCAATTTTGTTTTATTGATCTCAATGTCATGAAAATAGTAACATTTAAAGCAAATGGTTAAACAAAACTTATAAAATTGATTCCAATTTCTTTTTCGTGGATGCTCGTGCAAGCGTGTCATCGATCACATCAAGTTCTAAATGTAAATTATAATGCACATGCATCAGTGCAAGTCCATTTAGTCGTTTCTGGCCCATTGTTGCATGTAAAATGTTTTCAGTAACCTGAGCCCACTATTCGAATGTGCATTCACAACTTGTTACACTCATGGTGCAAACAATTATGATAATGGCAAAATGTTCGATAGTCAAGCTTGTACCAGAATTAAAACTCTTATCTGATACATAAAATTGAGAATGGAAATGGGGAATGTGTCAAAGAGACAACAACCGACCACAGAACAGACAACAACATGTTTTGCATCATCCCTATGACCTCTAATTGGAATGTTTTGCTTACCTCAAAGCAAATTAATTTACAGATCAACTTTAAAACAGTTCTGTTTGCTTTGATTTGCTCAGTCATGGCTCAATCAATAAAGTTTGTATATTGACCACCTTTTTCTCAATATTGTCAAGGAAAAGCTGTGATTTGGCTCTTGCCTCAGCATGAGTCTTTTACAAGGTTTGCCATCTTACCAAAATGTTCATTTAGTCTAGTTCAAGCATGTGCCATTTTATTTAATGGTTTGTATGCTAGGGTTCCCAAATTGTCAACCCCAAATAGAGCACAATATATGCAATAAGCTCCTTCTTTTGAAGGGAGTACACAAACCTGTCATATGGATTCAGACAAAATCTCAGAAACAATCTGTTCTTTCCTGTGTATTTCTTTACGGAAAAGTTATTAATTTGATTGTCTTCACTACTCAATGATTTTATGATCTTGCATATATATTTGATTTTAGATGTACCTGATTCTAAAACATTTGATGTAACTCTAATAATAACATTACTTAGAAACCTGACAGACCTGACCCCTCCTCGTGGTGGATTTGACCATTTGCCATCTGATAATGAAACTACACCGACTTCAGATTTAGCCAGGATAAAATATTACAGAAATGACCTTGCTCACCGGGATGAGGGGAAAGTAGACAGTACTACATTCACCACAGCATGGGACAATATTACTAATGTAAGTTTATTTTAAATAATATGTTGTTCACCACATTTATGGACGATATTACTTGTTCAACTAGTAATTTAATATCTTAACCCTTTCCCTTTTATACGCCCGTTTACGGACGTTTTATAGTATACCTCTGTCCGTCCGTCCGTCCGTCCGTCCGTCCATCTGTCCGTCCATCCATCCGTCGTCAACATGTCGGACAATAACTCAAAAACGCTTGAACCAATTTGCATGAAACTTCGCTGAATTGTTTATATCTATTGACGTGAGCTCCTTTTGTTTTTATAAATTTTAGATTAAAAGTTTCTGAGTTTCGTTTTTTTTTCATTAAAAAGGGAATTTTCCAGTTTGGACAATAACTCAAAACCACTTTTACCAATTTGTTTGACACTTTGGTGAATTGTTTATATCTATTGACATGAGCTCCTTTCGATTTTTATAAATTTTAGATTTTATGTTTCCGAAGTTATGAGGTTTTAATCATTAAAAAGGGGATTTTCCATTTTTCGGACAATAACTCAAAAATGCTAACAGCAGTTTTCATGAAACTTTGGTGAATTGTTTATAT